>JANHGL010019568.1:51841-64808 GCA_024611195.1 Ceyx melanurus | reverse complement strand
GTCTGTCGTATGAGATGTCAGGTGTTCCCCTCTCCTCTTGGAGTTAGACCCCCCTTAAACTTTTTATTTCTATTTCAGAAGAGAGAAATCTTCCCAAGCACCTGCTTTTGACAAATGTAATGTGTTGACATCCCCTCTTGTTGCTGTCAAACAACCTTCTGTGAAACTGAATTAAGGTGTTATAGGGAATTGATTAGTTTCCCATGAAGAAAGGAGAGAGAAATCTCCCAGTATTTGAAATATGTGACAGAAAGTGCACTGGGTTCTGGGTATAATCAGGCTTTCTTCTGTAGCCTCATGAGTTAAAAATAAAAATAAATCTGCAAAGAGTTTTTAAGGTGAGTTCTGAACTGACATTCTTTTGGTGATCAGAAATGAATTGTTGCTTGAAATGTCTTAAACAAGTCTCTAGTGACACTGGCAAAAACATTTGCTGTGACACAGCCTCATTTCTAAATGTGTTTCACCAGCCTCACAACTGAACTGCTGCTGCCACAGAGGAACATGGCCTTGAATTTTTGAAGTGTCTTGCTGCATGTGAGCATTCAGTCTGAACACACTTCTGTGGGCTCTAAAAGTAAATGCATCAGGGCTCAAAAAGGTCTTTTTGGCAAAACTTATATGATGAACAGCAAATTCTTTGTGAAAGGTCAGAGATCTTGGGAGTTGCCCTGCTTGTGGAGGAGGAGTTGGAAACAGCATCCACTGCAGAAGCTGCTGGTGGAGGCAGAGATGTTAATCATGGAATGTGAAAGACAGTCAGTTGTCATTGAGCTGCTTATTCAAAATAATACCTTGGGTTTGGTGGAAATGAGTGCTCAGTACCTTGCAGTAACATTAATGTGCTCACTCTAAACACCATTCTCCTTTTCAAGAAGCCAGAAAACTTAGTTGGAGAATAGGTGTTGTTTCCTCGAAAGAAATCTGATCTAGATTCAGGCCAGTTGTAGACCCACTTTTATTTTTGAGGTTGGCCAAATTACAGAAGAGCTGATGGATTTTGTAAAAGTTTATTATAAAGTTTTTTTATCCCAGTCTGACTTAACTGAAATAGAAGAGGTTACTCAATAAGGTTAATTTTGAATGAGTCTTAAGACTTCTTTTTATTACAGCTAGGACTTTTTGATGCTATAGAATCACAGAATCATAAAGGTTGAAAAGGACCTCTAAGATATCAGGTCCAACTGTCAATAACAACTTGAACACATGATGTGTGTGATGTTCAGCACCTACTGCTGTTGTAACTCTAGAAACCAAGCTAGTGCTATAAAAGTCTAAACCCAGGCATCTAACTCAAATGCTAGGGATACATGCAATTTATACATGATTTTCCTGTTTCCTCTAGAATTTTACATGGCAAATAAACCCTATATTAAGATTCAGCTGTAGCCTTCTTCAGAGATCACAGTGAATTGAAATTCCAATATAAACTTTCAAGTTCTCACAATGTCTAAATTCCCATATTTGTGTACTTTGGTGGTCTCTAAATATACCTGATGAAGTCAAACTTGTGCATAAATGCCTTCTTATATCTGTTTTAATGTTTGTAGATATTGATAGTTTCACTTTTAGTTCACTTGTACTCATTGTGTGTCCAAATACCTGCAAAGAAGGGGGTTTACTTGTTATTTTAAATAGTATTTAGTTCCCTCCTCAAAACTAATATTGAAATAAGAATCTAGGCTTCTAAAAACTTGAGAGAGAAGAGATTCTCTTTTAGATTGGTAGATCCATTCAATTTTGGTGTTTGTTTGGGGTGGTTTCCTGCTGAGAGTCCATACACACAATATTTGAAGTTGCAGTTACTCAGTGATACTCAAGTAAACAAAATTAGTTTTTTTGCCTTTCCATTTTCTATAGTAAATTTGTTCTAATTTTCACTTAAATGATTTTTCCTCCACTCTTGTAATAACATTTCAATAAATGTGAAGCAGTGAAGTTATTTTTAAAATGCTATTAAGATCTTTTTTTATCTATTGCAGTGCTTTTATAATAGAAATCAATATCTTAACTACTTTTTTGTTTTTTTCTCAAGAGCCTCTTCTGAAAGGAGTCTGACAGCTTCCCAGACAGTTGAACAGCCACTTATATTCACTTCTTTTGCTACTATTTTTTTTAAAACTAATGAATGGCTAGATATTCTTCTAGGTATATAATTCTTTGATGCATTTCTATGCTTCTCATTTTGGAATTTCTTCCAGCATTCAAGGTGTCTTCATTCATATCTTACCTCCACTCATTCTCTTTCCTTAATACCCTGTGATTTGGAAAGCATCCATTGTTGTATTCTTTTTTTTTTCAACACATTTTGCTTCTCCTTGTCCTGTTCCTTAACAACATGTTGAGACCTTGGCCAGAATATTAAATTTCAATTCAATATTTTGATGAACAATAGTAGTTTTTTGTGGGTTTTTTTCAGTTTTAAAGTATAGGCCTGCTTTAGAGTAGGGTATCTTCACAAAAGTATGCTTATTTAGTCACTGCAAATGATGACTTGCAGTGGCATTTGTAGACAGTCATTTCATTGTCTGTTAGAAAGTTCTAGTTGTCTATATGTACTTATTGCTTATAGTTTTAAGTTGTATTTTTCAATAAAAAACAGTGTATGACTCATCTGTCACCCAAAGCCCTATTTAGGAAGAGCTGATAAAGGAGGCAAATAGCACTGTGTGCAGTCCAGGTTTGTGGAGGAGAACAATATTGTCCATTATCTGCAGCTTGTATTAACCTTTCTTAATCACAGTAGCTCTTTAGATAGCCTGCCTTGTACTGATAACACTGCTCCTCGTTTCAGGATGCAGAGGAGGCCAGAAGCACCTGCAGTCACTTATGCAACATACAGAGGTTCTGCAAGGATTAGGCAGCTGCTGAAGAAGCAGACAGAAATGGCTGAAAAAGGAGAAGAAAACACTTCCCACAGAAATGCTTCAACAGCCAAGGAAAATGGAGAAATCCAAACAACTGTGCCTCCAGAATCAGAACACTTAATAACAGAAAATGGGGGTAAACACCATGGAGATGATGCCATAGTAGACTCTTCAGCAGTTCAGATGGCAAGGAAGAAGTCTGGTAGGGCTGGGTGTCTCTCAGGTAGTAGTAAACATGAAGTAACTGCAGAGGCCACAATTTCATCTACTGACTCATCTCATGGGATGGATTTAAAGCATTCTCCTGTGTTAGCTGCAGCAGAAGTGAAAAGAACTTATTCACTAGACTCATTATTGTTATCTAGTAGCAGAAACAGTGAGAT
Source organism: Ceyx melanurus (assembly GCA_024611195.1). Classification (NCBI taxonomy): domain Eukaryota; kingdom Metazoa; phylum Chordata; class Aves; order Coraciiformes; family Alcedinidae; genus Ceyx; species Ceyx melanurus. The sequence goes on along the minus strand of JANHGL010019568.1, from coordinate 61,558 downwards.
CCTGAACAATTCCACTCCCCAGCTTACCAATTCCCTTCAAATGACTTGTGCAAACATTTTGGTTGGAAAGGAGGGTGGACTGCTTGAAGCAGCAGCTCTGTCTCAGGCAGACAAAAATGCTGCTTCTAACTTTGAGAAAGAACACAACTGTAGTAAAACAGCTAATAAGGAGTCCACAAAAGAAATGGAGGATAACTGTTTACATTCACCCAAATCAAAAAGTAAGACAGTTAATGAAGAGCTACAGGTGAGTAAGGGAGAACCTGGCTGTGATCACCACATGGACAGTCACTCAGAACAAACACTGCACAGCCTGGTGCTTCCTTTCAGTACCACTACATTTCATCAGCAAGCAGATCTGCATCCAGGCAGTGCAAATAAAGATAGTGATCCAAGAAAAAGTGATGCACAGAAAATGGTGACAGCTGTAGAAAGAGAGCAAAGCCCACAGAATTTTCTTGATGCTGTTGTTTTACCTTTTCATGAACAAATGCCCACTTCATGTAGCATGGAGCCCAAAGGAGAAAAATGCACAGCCACAGGTAATCTGACTACTTCATCTGTTAAAAATGATGTAGTCATGGACAGGGGGACTTCTCATGAAGAACTGAGTGGGTTAAGGAGAACAATACACTTGCAAAATGATGACCAGATAATCCATATGGAGAGCACTAAGAATGCTGCCACACAGCAGACTGATTTACCTTGTCTGGAAACTGAGGGTGTGAAAACAATGAAGTTTTTGGCTGAGGTTGCAGTGGAAAACATTGCCAATGTGTCATCATGCACACAAGGGTCTGGAAGTGTGAAATCTAACTTCAGTGAGCTGACAGCACCCCTCTCAGCAGCTTATAAATCTTCTTTTGAAACTGGAGGCTGTTGCTCAGCTTCTCTCTATCCTAGTTGCAAGTTGAAAGATAAAACTGTAGGAAAAGAAGTCAGTTTAAAAGATGTGAGAGAGACACTTTCTTGTCCTGATCTTGAATCTGAGAAGTACAACTCCTCTGAGCCTGTAGAGATGAACCTCTTGGAAAACTCTGTTCCTGCCCACAGTCATGGTCCTGCTTCCCTTGCAACTGTTGAAGACATTCCTGCCAAGGCACTTGCAGAAGCTAACACAGCAAAGCCTGCACCTTGCCCTCTGATCACTGTTGGCAGGACAGGCAACCATACTCCTGCTGCTTCTAAAGCTGACAACACTGGTGTGACTGAGCTAGCTTCTGTTCCTTGTGAGAGTAACATCTTGGAACTTTCCTCTTGCATTTCCAAGTCACAAGAAAAAAACCTGGAGGTTTCTCATTCTGCCTTGAGGTGTAGAGGAGGAGCTTTGACCAACCATTCTGCTTTCATCTGTGAAGAAGATGTTCATGTAGACATCACTTCTGAATCTTCACCAGTTTCTGAAGATAGATATATTCATTTTTCTTCCAAGAAAGAAAACAGTAATAAGCACAGGATATCACCCACAGTACTTGATTGTTCATCTGAGGGTCAAGGAAAAATGGATACTCCCACCACAAACTCTGCAAATGGCCAGGTTATTCAGTGGTCTGCTGCTTCTGAACAGGACCTGGGAGATTCATACCTGCCTGGTTCTATGGAACCTGAACTTACTGCATCTATTCTTGATAGCTCTGCTGCTGGACTTGGTGTGGGGGGTGTTTGCCTCCCCAGACCAACTTCACCTACTCTGGGATCCAGAGAAGCCTCCAACATTTCTGTTTCTGCCTGGGCAATGTTGGGCATTGCTCGAGGGAACAGTAATTCTTCCAGTCACACTGTTGGTGATGTGCTAGAGGAGGCCTGCTCCAGAAAACAGGCTGGTAACAGTGTCTTGGCAGAGGCAATGCCAGCACCAATCTGTCCTCTGAAATCTTTGGAAGTGATGCCTGAGTCAGACTCCACTGAGGACATGTGCAGAGATGCTGTGGGACAGGCAGTTCTTGGTAACCATGGTTCTGCAATCTCAGGAGCCCCTTCTGATGATCAGAGAGCTTCTGTACCTGCAGACACAAATGAGCTCTGTTCTGAGAAAGTATGGGAAGATCCTGATGTGAAGGGACTAGAGCATGCTCAATTCCAAGATGCTGCTGTCTTGTTTAAAAAAGCTGAGGAAATAGTGCACTCAGTTTTACACCTGGCTACAGAAGAAATAATAGCAGAGCAAGCCATTGGTGTCTGCCAGCTTTGTAGGAGCAAAGAAAGTGTAATAAATGTGGATATTCTAAATGACCAGAAAGTTGAAACTGTGCAGCTGGAAGCAGAAGAAATCCAGTCAGCTGTGCAGTCATTAAAACATTTTAATGAGAGCAGTGGAGGATGCTCATCTTCATTGATGGGAACTGAATCAGTGGGTACAAATAATCAAGATGAAAAGCTCCTGTCTGACATCCCTGATAAAATGGACCTACCCAGTGCACTAGCACTAAAAGCAAAAGAAACAACTGATGAAGTCATTAACTCAGCCAAACAAAATCTGGCATCCAGTTGGTGGCAAGGCAGTGACACTAAAAGGTCTTCTGAAGAGGTTGAGCCCAAACCTAAGGATGAATCACCAAAGATTTTAAACCTAGATACATTACCTTCTAAAACACAGGAACCAACAGAGACCAAGGAAGCTCCAGAGAACAAGGAAGCTCCAAGTATAAACTCTGAAAAGAAAGATTGCTCAGGTCCTCATTTAGTTCCAAATAGGATGGAAAACCATGCTGATTGGCCCCAAAGAGGTGAAAAGATACCAAATAATACATTTCTGTGTCAAACAAACAGACTTCTACCACCAGCAAGGCCAGAATCAGAGCTCACAACACCAGCAAAAGAGGAGCACAGCAGCAAGGTGTGTGAACATCTGCCTGCAGCAGAGCTGTGTGGCACAGCTGGAGCATCAGTAACCCATAGAAGTTCTGGTGGATCTTTAATACGTAGAGATGCTACTGTGTCTGCAAGTGTGCTTTTGTCATTGCAGCTGAAAGATTCCTGCAGTAATGTCAGTGTGCCAGAATGCACATTGCTGCCCAATTTGTCATCTGTGCTGCCTGATGAAGAGTGTATGGGTGTGCAGAACGAATCCAAAGACAAAAGCAGTCCTCAGGAGCCTCTGGAAAACAGTCCAGAGGACAGTTGGTATGAACTCTCTGGAAGAGAAGCTGCAGCAGGAGAACTTGCACATGTAAAAGCAACTTTGAAAGATTCAGAGGAAGTGGAGAGCAAAGAGGAGTTAGCAGAAGGGGCAGGTGAGGTGGCAGAGGTTAATATTGGATTAAATACTCAGCTCATTGTACCTGAATTGTCCTTTACTGGAGAGAACAGTGAAGGGGGAAAGCACTTGAACAGAGTCTTTGCTCAAAATAGTGAGAATGTGAGTCAGGTACAAGTGAAGGATCAAGACATGAAGAGCATTGATCAGCTTGAAGAAAAGGCTCTGGGCTGCAGCAATAAAATGAAGGAAGCAGCAGCAGAGCTTTTGGCCTTTTCTCCCCTAACGGAACACTGTGAAAACAGCTCTTTTACTATCCTTTATGAAGGTGCCCTTCAGACTGAGACCAAATCTGTCTCCACTGATGATACCCAGGCTGGTTTGCTTTCCTCTGGCCTGCCCTCAGCCAGCACAGAAGATGTGATGTGTGAAAGGGCAGAGGGTGACCACGGGCAGGGCAGGCTGGCTGAGGGCAGGGACAGCCCCAGCTCGGGGCTGTTTCTGAGCGCGGAGGCCAAGCGCTGCCGGGTCTATCCTTTCTCTCTGTCCCCAATCTATGAGGATGACAGCTCCCAGGAAGACCTGCTTTCCACATCTGTGTCACCAGAAGGCTGTCCCAGTGGAGTATCTAAAGAGAACACTGACCACACTTCTGTGCTTTCCCTTCTTCAGTCAGTTTCTGAGCGCTTGCAGTTCACTACTCAGTTCGGCGAAGAGGAGGAGGAGGAGGAGGAGGAGGAATCATCATATGAAGAAAATCTGCTTGATGTTGAGAGAGAGGATGTCTGCCTTTCCAGTCAGTGGAGAGGGAATTTAAAAACAACTTCACAGTCAAATGACCAGAGTAGGTCTGTGTTGTCTGAACAATCACTTTTTCTTTCAAATGAACAACTTGACTCTAAGGAGCCACTAGAACTGTCCCCAGATGCAGCTTCTCCCAGTCAAACACCTTGCAAGGCAGTTTCACAGAAAGCTGATGCTGCTCTAAAACACCCTCCTGCTAGTGTGTTCTATCAGTATTTGAAATCTGCCAGCAATTGCCCCTCTGAGAAGAGGACCAGGTTTGGAAGCATCCTCCAGGATATACTGCAGCCAAAGATTCATTGGTCTCAGGACAACAGCATGCCAAAACTGGGAGAAGTGTCAGAGGTAAGGGGTTGTGTCACACAATAATTAGAATAATCACAATCAAACTGATTAGTCTGTATTCAAAATGGCTGGCTTCCTGTTTTCTTTCCTCCTATTTTAAAGTTAATTATTTTATCATAAACAATTAGACCATTTAAGATTAAAGTGGGGTTTGTTTTTTTGTTGGTTGGTTGGTTGGGTTTTTTTTAAAGCACTCTGATAATTTAAATACCCTAGCATTCCTGGTTCAACACACAGCTGAAAGTGACTTAATTATAAAACAGAAGATGTGAACAGCAACTATTACAGGAAAATATGGATAATAGCAAGTCTGCATAATAACCAAAACACAGACTTGTCCACATGAAGTACATTTCAACCTGAAGATTATAAAATTGCCTTCTGTATGAAAATTGTTCTTTCATCCTTTCCATTTCTGAGATTCATAGAGCTGCATTATCCTAAACATTATTATCTGCTTACTGGGCTATTTAATTGTTTCATCACAGAGAATTGTAAGGCAGTTAGCAAGTCATACAGCTGCTTGCATAGATTGACATTTCTTTTTAGTTTATTTAAAGCAGTGGCAGATGAGGGGATGGAAACAGTTCTTTTAATATGTCATTGAAAATGCTGCATAGAGCAAATGTGTGATGGAGAAAGTCTGTCCATGATGCTGGGAATATGTCAGTCTGTTAGAGGTCTCTTTTTGGTTTTGCCAATCTTAAGACATGCAGTTTATTGTTTTATTGGGAAAGGATAATTCATTTTCAGAAATTCTAACTTCCAGACTAGTTCTTCCTTTTTAGCACTTGCTGCTTTCTGCTGATTGTTTAATTCTGTTAAACTCTTTAGATCAACTCTGAATGACAGTGAAACAAATCTGGGTTGTTTCTGCTAGTGACAGTTACATACATTTCTAGAAATAGTGGACCCAGAATAACACATCTGTGCTTTGTGCTGCTGTGGTAGTTGTGACAAGTTGTTTTCCCTGTCCTTTTGATTTCAGAACCTCATTGACAGGGCAAGTCTGAAATGCAATCCAAGACCAGGAAAGGTAAGCAGAATTTGTGTCATGTAGAGCAGTGTGATCCATGGAATAAAGCATTATACAAGCATTTTTGGATGGATAGCATCAGAAATTGTTCATCTGGTTTTCCATATGTGTGTGCTTGCATGTGATAATAATGACATTATATCATTAAAGATCTTACCACTAGTAATTTTACTGTGTTTTTGTCAGCAACTGCTGGTTTAGTTGATAATAGAGTGTTCATAAAGGAAGAAAATGTGTAGCAAATACACTGAATGGGCACAAAGTAAAATAGGTTTTATTCCAATCAGAAAATAACTGTCTGCACTGTATGTTGAAATGGGCCATCATCTGTATGCATTGAATGTTGTTTCAGATGGTTATTTATGATACTTATGGTGACAAAAGCAAACAAGAAGTTCATTCTGATGTGCCAGATACCACCTCCTGGATCTTTCCTGTGGGAGCACTACTTAGGATAATTAGAGGATGGTAAGAAATCCAGGTCATATTTAAATAGTCTTTCCAAAAGACTGTCTGGGTGTTTCTCTAATATTTTTACTTATTTTATTTCTGACATATATCTGATCTGCAAGTGTCATTTTTTCTTTCTTTATAATTAGACTGATACCAGTGAAAAAAAAGCATGAAACAGGGCTTCAAATGCTGCAGTACAAAAAAAACCCCAAACTGTTTCTCCTGAGAACTAGCTTCAAACAGAAAGCTTCTATTAGAAGCACAAGTAAGTTTAGACTTCTTGCCTGAAGTGCTGAGACAGTCCAGCTGTGATCTTCACTAGAAGCATGTGTATGCCAAAGAAAGTTGTGTTTTGGTTGGTTTTTTTTTTACAGTTCAGTTTCATTATACAGTAGCTGTTGCAAAAGGACCATCAAACGAAGAATCTCAGCTGCTGCTTGCAATGTAGCACTTAGGGGAATGTAGATGCAGGAGGATAGACCTTGAAGGTTTGCTTTGTGCAGCTGAGGCTGGGACCATGTCTGTTGCTGCATTGGTGCTCACAGTGATTGTCTGTGAGTCAGCCAGAGCAATGCATGGCACATTGATCCAGTTCTGAGGCAGCCTTGTTTGGTTTTGCATATGTCTCATCCCCTAAGAAATGATGAATGCCATTATTAGTGTGGCCTGTGCTCTGTAAGGACAGTCTCACCTAAAAGCAGCAACTCAGCTCATGATCTCATTGTTACAGTTGGATTCTTTATGAGAAGCCCAAGTTCCAGGGTCAGAAATACCTACTAGAAGAAGGAGAGAAGGTGCTGGATCATCTTTGGGATCTGCCACGAGTGAAACATCATCACAGACACCTCCCAGTTGGCTCAATCAGACATGTAACAAAGGTACAGAGTTTGTTAATAATACCCTCACATATGTCATTTCTTTCTGTTGGCAGTAGTGGTGTGTTACTGGTGGATAATCAGTGTGTGCTCACACTGATTGTGAAACTGTGTGTTTCTGACTTTATTCAAGTTTGCTACGTATCACGTTTTTCACCTTCAAGATAAATTCCAGGTTTTGTGCTGTGCTAAATTCCTCTTTCTTCCTGTAATGAGCAGATGGATTATCTTTCTTTTCCACCACCTTTACCTGATGTAGTGAGCACCCTTCTTTCAGATTAACCTGTCCAGTTAATTGAAATTAAATGGAATCAATTAGTATTTTTTCAGACTGTTTAAGCTTAAACTATCCATGGTGTCTGTATGGCTTCCCTTTCAGTAGTTGGGTTTCCAGTCCCACTTGGACAGCATAACCTCCAGAATTTAGTCACTCCCTCTACAGCTTTGTGTCATCTGTGGTGTTTCCACTGGTCAACTGGTACAATCTGCAGCATCTGGCTCTGCATGCAGCCAGAAGTTTAAAAGGCATTTTATTGAAAAGATAAGAATCAAATGCCTAAAACTAAATGTAATGCACCCCTTGTTTGTTAGTGAATGAGGAATATATTTACCAGGCCTTGTGATCTGAGAAGACTTAGTGCTCTTGTTTAGCCTAACATTGCAGTAATTCACAGGGCAGTGGCCCTTTGCTGTGAGGGAATTCTCATTTGTATCACAATGTGAAAGTCTTTGAGAAATGATGTTTCTCTGTTCTCTGCTCTTAGAGAGGTCATTTAAAAATTGATAACCTTTTGGTCATCAATACAGGGGCATAATGTCATAATTATTAGAAATACTTTGTCATTCTCTTAAAGATTTCACAATAAATGAATTCAAAAGAGGTGGGGTGAGGGCATGAATAATGCAGCCAACATTTATTTGAGGGAGATAAATTAAAAGCATTTGACCAATATGGAATGTGAATATTGATCAATAATGTGGCAGGCAGCTAAATAATTAAAGAAATATACACCACAGCAACATGTGGAACTCTGGTTTGAAGCCAAGGCAAGCTGGATGTGTCTTGAGTATCAAAGAAAACCCTTGGCTAGGAAAGACACTGTGGTTAGCTTCATCATGTCTGGTGAAAATCTTTGTCATGCAGCTAAGGAGGTTCAAGCCCTGCTCTTCTGCTAGTATGGGGTTCATTTGTATTTGTTTTTTTTAATATAAGCATAGATTTTAATTGACAAATACCTCTTTCAGGCAGCTGATGTGTTTGTGATCTGCAGGATCATGTTTTACTGGCATTCTCTTTCATAAGCTGGGTATTTCAGTGGCTTTTCCCCTGCCTAGTGTGGTCATACTGGCTGTGTGTCCAGGTTGTCTGGCTTATCTCCTGATTCTTCAAGTGGCTTTTTGTGGCACTTGTTTAATGGTTGCTTGGGGTTATCATGTTTGAAAATTGGCTAAACATTTGAGAAGCAAATGGATTTCCAAGAAGAGAAAAAAATCAGATATTTCCTAAAGAAGCTGTAGGAGGTACATTGAATAATGTTTTTATTTTTTACTGTCAGCTGCTATTTTGCTGAGAAACAATCTGCCAGTAGCTTTGTGCTCTCATTTGGCTTAAAGCCTCCACAAAGCAGAGATTCTAGTAGCTTGGTTGGTTAGATTGTGGCTTGACTTACTGTGGATACACATGAGATGTGCCCATGTTTTTAGTTTGAAGGAACTAAGGGAAAGGGAGGGGTGGGAGTTTATGCTTTATAATGACTGTCTGCAGGATGGTTTGGTAGGGAATAACTGGATTCCTTAAAGTCTCCTTAAGCAAAGCTCTTCATAATGGGACTGTTGACAGTATTATCTGAAAGGTGTGTTTCTTTTGTTTGTGTGGTTTGCTAGCTGCAAAGAAGTTACTCATTCAAGCAAGAACTACTTTGCTAGATGACATAGCAAGACACCCAGCAGCTTCAGACTGTCTCATGTGCTAGTTGGTATTTACAGGACAATAATGGTTAATTTCCTTAAGATTATTCTCCAGCCCTGTTGAGTTCTGCAGTTTGGTTTGGTGGTGATGGGTGGTAGCAAGAGTGGTACAGAGCAGGAGAACAGGGAGGAAGAGTTCTGAATGGGTCAGAAAGGCTGGAGAACCATTAGAGAGTAAAATTGAAGACAAAAAACAACTCCCCAGAAGCTGACATGTCCTAAGGACAAAGTGTGTATCAAAAATAAGATGCTTGTCTAGACTGTATTAAAAAGCAATCGTGTGAATACCAGAACTAATTAGGTCTGGTTTTCAATAGACTCTCATCATTCTTCTGGCATTTAGCTTAAGAAGCCAGACTTTAGTCATTCTTTGTCCTGTTGTTGACATAAAAGTCTGCCTCATTTCAATAGACTTCTGGGTTTGTTTTTGTTTTGTTGGTTTTGGTTTTCTTTTTACCTTCAGTCACCACAGGAGAAGCCCTAACAGTGATAAAATCACTGAGCCCTGCTAGTGCTATTAGGGCTGCAAGCCTAGATCTGGAAGAAAGGTAAACAGCCAAGGCTACCTGGAGTGAGTTGAAGGCTCTAGGTGTCTCATTTCTGGTGGAGCTCCTGAATGGACTAGGACAAATGTTAGAGATGCCACCAAAGACTGGCACTTTATGCCAAGTTCTTGAGGGTCATCTTCAGAAGAAGCCCTGCTGAGGGCCATGTCACTGTTTGGGAAGTGTTGGTCCTCTGCAAGGTACTGTGAGTGTTCCCCATGCTTTTGTAAACATCTCTGCTCCCACAAGACCAGGAGGGAAGCACAGGCACTGTACTCCAGGATGACTCTGGGAGTCAGAGGAGTAAAGGAGGGCAGAGTGGGGTGCCTGGAGGCTGTGACCACCCCTAGCAGTTGCTGGTTGTACACTGCCATTGGAAAAGAACACAGCTACCTAATGTCTTCATAGAAACACAGAATGTGAGGGGCTGGAAGGGAGCTAGAAGATCATCTAGTCCAACCCCCCTGCCAGAGCAGGGGCACCTAGACCAAGTCA
>JANHGL010019568.1:22197-51741 GCA_024611195.1 Ceyx melanurus | reverse complement strand
GTCTGGCTCCATCCTCCCTACACTCACCCTGAACATCTTGACAGACACTGCTGAGCTCCCCCCTCAGTCTCCTCCAGGCCAAAGAGCCTTCAATGTGCTTCCCATGCTGCTTGTGCTGCTGTGTCAGTAGGCTAATGAATATGACATGAGTTTTGCCTGCTTGTCATGGGGGGGTGGTAGGTACAGGGAGGAAACTTTCCAGTTTTGGCCCTGTCCTGGAACACTGTGGTACTGAGTTTTGCATGGTAATAGTTTTGCATGTGGGTATCTTCCTGCAAAATCTTGACGCCTTGCAAATGAAAGGGCTTTGGGCTGAAGGCTCTAGTTCTCAGCCTCAATGCTATCATGTTTGTGTGGCTTTTCATTTTGTTCCTGAAGATGGTGGCTTTATTAATGTTAAAGAACCCTCTGAAAGTCATGATGCCTATTAAATAGGCTCAGGCAAATGTGAACATGCTGGGGCAAATAACTAGCAAGCTGAAGTTGACATGCTTCAGTTGCTGAAGTTAATGGCACAGTACTTGAGCATCCATCTGCAAATGCAGTGTTCACCCTCTACAGTAATAATAAATATTAACATTTTCTGCACTGAATTAATATGTGTGAGCAACTCAACGTTGAAGTCAAAACAGATATTTGTGACTTTCACAAAATGTGCTTAGAAAATAGAATTTACTTGTTGGTAAAATGTGTTATTACCTTAAAAATAGATATTTTAATTGCTTTTGATAAAGACCTCTGTTTCATGTGACTTTGTGGAGTTCCTAGTGCATACATCTAGTAGTACACACTAAAATATCATCACAATGAGTAGAGTGTGAAAATCTGGCTGGAGAGAGGTGATGATAAATAGATTTTTATGATGAGTGTTTGTGCTTTGCCTACCCTTTGGTAACTGCTACATTCTTCATCTCTTGAGGTGGAGCTTTAAGAGTCAGGAGAGCAGACTTGAAAAGAAAATACAGCCTGGCTTTTTCCAGTCTTCAAATGGGGAAAAAAAACCCCTAAACCAACAAACCTCCTACTGAATTAAAATGAAACATGCTCTGTCTCATATTCTGTCTGAGCCCCAGGCAAAGATACTTTATTTTGCCACTTGTCTAGTCTTGTAGGTATGTTGTTTCAGATTTTACCTGAAACCATTAAGAGTCTAGCATCATTACTTAAGGAATTCTTAGAGGAGATTTTAAGTTAAGTGTTTTTCCATATCAAGCTTTAGTGTTGGATTCACAGATTTCAGCTTTTTCATGTATCATTTATGAGAAAAAAACATGAACTTAAAATATTTCATCACTTGAGATATATATACTTGTAAAAACTGAGGAGATTTTTTTGCAATTCTTTTTAATTTGTCTAGCAATACACTTAAAATTGAGGGATGAATACCTTTGAAAAGTAGCATTATACTATAGAAAGTCTTTTTTCCTACTTTTTTTGTTTTACTCATTTGAAAATAACAATTCTGATCTTGCAGTTTAGGTTCTAGAAAAAGCAGTGTGCATTGTTTGCAAGGTACAGGAGAGAGGAAACACAACGGTGCAGGAGGGATGACTGCCAAAACCATTTACTGCATTTCCTCATGAGGAAAGTGAAATATCCTCAAGTCCATCTATTGTAATTGCCACATTTACTGCTGACACTTAACTACTGAACTTCCCTAACCAAGAAGAGGGGTGTTTGTAGGTGGGATCTTGCTTACAGAAGATCCTCATCAATTTGTTACGTGGGGAAAAAAAATATTTGCAATACATTTTATACATAGATGATGAATTAATTTCTCCAGCATGTATCTCTCAGTAGAAAACCTTCAGTAAGGAACACTCTTGGTTGTTCTGTTAGTAACAAGAAAATTGCAAAACTTTTTAGCACTGATCTTTTCCCTTTATTTTTCTTTAATCTCAAATGTCCTATATTTATTGAACATGATAGAAAATTGACATTGTATGGGTTGAAGCCATAGGCAAATGCATTACAAACTTAATTTTGTCACTGAGGGAAGGATCCAGGAATGTAGTAGACATTTCTGGAAGGTTTTAGTTATACTTGCATCACATGTGTCTCTGGGTGTGATAAGGAAGCACTGTCTTAAAAAAAAACCCAAAAAACCAAAATTGTATTATATGCATGGCTTGTCTGTCAGTAAGTAGGGTCAGATCCTTACTTGGAGAGTATTTAAACTGAGCTTTTTGAAAGTAGCCCAACAGCACTAAATACAAAGATCTTTGAAATTTAGTGGTAGCTGGAAATACATGTGCCTTAGCTTTTCTTAAAATTCCTTTTTTTTTTCATTTAAAAAAAACGAAACCCCTTTCATTGTGTGAAGCCTGGAGTTAAGGTTAGAAAGGTGGAAAAAAGAAAAAAGGAGGCAACATTACTGGTCCTTTCCCTTCTGTGATGGGGCAAAGTCTGCAAGCTTGGCTAAGCATTTCCCTTTGGTTTTGTCCACAGGACTGTGGTGTTCCAGAGGTAGAGTTCTGCCTGGCAGCTGCTGCTCCAGAGGGGCTTCCCATCTGCATCCAGAGTGCAGTTGCAAATTTAGAAGAACTGGATGTTGAGAAAACCCCTTCTATAAGAGTCAAATCAGGAGTGTGAGTACTGAACCTCTTCAATAGCACTTTTCCATCAGATAGAGGAGTAACAGCACAGGTTGGAAGTCAGTGATAGGAGCAATATTTGGGAGATTCTTCTACAAATCAGTTAACATACACTTAAATATTCCCAGTCTACATTTCAGCATTGGACTATGTGGGCTCCTAGTAGTGGAAACAAATTTTTGAAGGCTCTGTTTGATGGCAAAAGTCTTCTATAATTCAATTTTTGAGTAGCTTTAAAATAGAAGCAGCAGCAGCTCAGCTATAATTAGCTTTTAGTTCATTGGAGAATAGATATTGTCTCCCTGGTCACCCACCCTGTTATAAATATAACACTGAGGCTGAGTACCAGAAAATGAATATTACATCACAGATATATTTCTCAAGCTATAGCAATATCCTGACTTTCTGAAGAGAGGTGATGCAACAGAATCCAGGCCTCTTGGTAGCCCAGCCTTCTTTCTCACTGTCAGTGTGTGTGAAGCTTAAGGTGGTGAATGAAATAAAACCAGAGTCTTGTCTTAGTTCTGACAGTGTAACATTCAACTGCTAATGGGCTGTGCATATAGTTTTAAGAAGATAATTTTCCATATGGCTCAATGCCTCTTCCTACATTCCTTATTTGGTCTACTAACCCTGTGTCCAACTTCTACATTCAGCTTTCTTTTTGACTTAAAACAGCTTAAGGAGTGTCAGCATTTATGTAAAAATTACAGCAGCTTGCTTTCCAAAGCTGTATTATAAATCAGCATATTTTCACAACTTTCACTAAAAAGCCCAAGTATTATTGATATTTAAAGCCTTTTCATTCCCAAGCTGACAATCCTGGGTTAGAGTTGATGCAAGTGCCTCAGCCTCAGTATTGACATTGGTTTTGTATCCTTGCAGTGTAACAACCTGGATGCTTTGTGTAAGTTCACAAATTGGTAATTTTCTTCTCTTTTATTTATGTTTAGCTTAGACTGAGAAAAAGTATCTGCAATCTTCTTGGCACTGCTGCTGCCAGTGTATTTAAATATAGCTGCATTTTGAGGTGCTGGCAGTATCTAAAACACATTCTCTAGCTCTTATGAGTACAAAAGGGGAAACTGTTTTAATAAGCTCCCTGCATTTGTAATCTGTCTAATGAGATGAATAAGTTTGTCATGCTTATTCTTATAGGTGGCTTGCTTATTCAGATTTCAATTACAAGGGGGAAATGAAGATTCTGGAAGAAAATCATTCACCATCTGAAATTCCTTCAGCAGATGTAAAATCACTACGTCCTTTAAAAATGGTAAGGGTTTCACAGTTCCCTAATAAGTTGTGTGCCTGTTTTTTCCCATCTCCCTGATGGTTTTAACCTAAATATATCTTGGGTTCTGATGTCCTTTCAAGGTTTATCCTTATACTTGTAATGCCTCGTGCCATGGTGCATTTGCAGTGTTGGAATGGCACAGTGGCTGCCACAACTTGCTGGGCTTCTGCATCTACCAAATGAGACCATCTAGTCAGAGGCAGCATCTGACTGCCTCACATATCTTCCTGGGAAACTGCTGTTGTTGGGTGAAGATCAAACAAGACAGAACTGAAAGGCTCTTTATTATATTCCAGACAATGCCAGTTCAGAACTAAAAAAAAAACAACAACAAACCAAAACTCTTCAAAAGTGGTTGATTCTTTTTTTTTTTTTCTTTTTCTTCCACCTCCAGAAGATTCTAAATGTAGATCTAAATATGCTAGAGAGATGGAGGAGTATAAAACATAATTCTACTGTATACATAGCATGCCTTACAGAAAGACCTAACATCTGTCTCTTTAGTTGCTCATGGGAGTTAGGTGTCTTTATCTCCATCACTGACTAACTTCCAGAGAAAATGGATATATTGCATTTTCTCTTCAATCATAGACAGGAATATGTCAGCCTATACTTTCCACCCCTTCTGGTGTTTACAGTTTCTTAGTATTACACCATTTGTGATTAAGAAACTTGAAATATATACAACAAAGTCTTATTGGTCAGTATCAATTGGTGGTGTCCCTGGCCTTTTTGAATTATCAGAGTATTTAAACCAGTGTTTCATTTGGCCAACACCAAAAATGGTGAATATAATTGCAAGACTTCATGCTGTGATAGTACAATAAACTGCAAGTCAAAGCATAACTTCTAAGTTTTATATAAATAAAAGACTTTTTTTTGTTCCTTCCATCTTTCTCTAGGGTGGACTAAAGGTGCAAAGGCCAATGGATGTCAAGGTAAGCAGCAGAGAATAAAAGATGAGTGTTGGAAATACAAAACCTTTATTCAAGCTATTTTCTTTTTGGTGGGTATGTGATGTTCAGTGTTTGCTGCTGAAGAAAAATGCTGTTAAATTCACTCTCTTAATAGCATTTCACACCACCTAAAAGTAGTAGTAGTTGAATTTTGACATATTATGATAATGTGAATTTGCTGCAGAAGAATTGTAAAGCTTATATAAAGTAGAAGTAGTTCTCCTGACTGAGCCATCAGTCACTGTAATGGAAAAGTATCAGCAGGGATTTTCCTGATTAATATGCCATTTATTTACTAAAGAGAAGGCAGGGAGGGGAGGAAGGAGGCAGGGATAGGATCATTCTTACACCTGATCCCAGTCATGGGTGAGGCCATGCCCCTCCTCTGATTTGAGGAGCAGAAAGCTAATCCAGAGTTACTGCTCCAAAGTTCTTTACAAAAATACTAATGCTTTAAGTATATTTTTCATTATACAGATACATGCCAAGACTAAGGCATTTTCTAGTAAATATTGCAATAAATATTAATACTGTTACTAGCTGATGTGTGTGATTCAGAGGATGAGGAACCTCAAGGGGGTGTTAGCTGTATACACCCTGAAACTTAGCTTACTGTTCAGGGCATACTCAAGGCATGTTCAACATCATGTTTTCCAGATAATAATATATGAGCAAACCCACTTTGGAGGACGGTCCAAAGAGGTTTCAGAAAACATCAGTTCAGTCCCAGGGCTGCTTGGCAGTGAAGAGGAGTTTCAGGAAATTGGATCAATACGTGTAATTGGTGGAGTGTAAGTGTATTTCACTTTTATATTTACTTCAAACTAGGAAACACAGCTAAATGCTAAGAAGTGCTAACTAAGGCATGATTAGAATCACTGGGAAAATATTTTTTTGAAAGAAAGGAGTATTTATTTCTTTTGACAGTTAGCAGCCTTGGATGAAAACACTTCTCCATGTGGCTGCTACAGCTAAGGGAACACAGCAGATAAAACTAAGTGTGTGAGAGGTGTGAAGTCAGTGTTTGCTCTTTGGATTCCAGTAAGCTAGGCCCCTTACTTAATGGCAGAACTCACACAGTGCTTTGATTTATACTCCTGTTAGTCTCTCCTTAATTGACTGGTATGACCAGTAGGTGTGGTCAGTCTTCACTTTGTCTTCTTAATGCCTCTGAAATCTGGACGCTGTTTTATTGTCTCAGTGCTTTTCCTTTGCCACTTGTTGCATCTAACCTGCAATTAATGTACCCCTTATTTTCCCTCAGGTGGGTTCTGTGCTGCCCTGTCATGCCCACACCCTCACAACAGGGCAGTGTAACTCAGTCCTTGAGGCAGGCTCTGTGCCAGCTGTTCCAGAGCCCTGCCAACACCATGTGTTCTTCAGCCTCTTCCAGGACCCACCAGGACAGGACTGTTTGAAAGCACACAGGATGGTTGCTTCTGCCAAGAAGCTTAGCAATAAAATAGTTTCCAGAAACCTTTTTTAGGGGATTTCTGTTAATGCTTCAGTATAAAAACTGAGTAACACACATCCTTTCAAGTTGTTGGCAGAATCTTAAAGTACAAAATTAAAAATAAACTTAATTGTGAGTGCTCAATCTATTCATGAATACATTATGTATTCACTACCTGGGAAGCTTCAAATTATTTCAAATCATCCTTCTGTCTGTTGTGGTGGCTTTTATTTTTAACACTGCAGTAACTTAAACAGCTGAATTAATGTAAATAAAATGGGACTGAAAGTAAAGCTAGCCCTGCCTGCCAAATTTCAGTGCTGACAGAATTTGTACAGCAGTTCTAATACTTCAGTTGTTTGTACAGCAGTTCTGATAGGGAGATGTAATGAAAGAAATGCTTAAGAGAAAGGAGGAGGGGGAAGTACTTTTTAAAATTAAGATCCATAAGAGCTTTCAAAATTGATGTGGAAATACCTTCTTTTATCCAGCCTTAACCCTTTGTTCAAAACACTTTCAGAAGTTTTATTCCCTTTGTGCTAAAACACATTCCCTGTGGAATATGTTGTATATATGCAATTCACTTGTCTATTCATGTGCTTATGTTTTTAGATTAGAGCAGGAAACAATAGAAAAAAAAAACAACAAATAGACATTTCTGCTGAAATCCATTCATTTTGTAACCAGCTCCAACAAGACTGGAATTTCATAGTTCATTGATACACTGAAGAGATCTCCTGCTTGCTTTTTATGATTGACAGTGGGTGGCTTACAGTGTTTTGGGCACACTAACCCCTCTAGTACCAAGTTACTGCTGTTGGGAATGTGACTGAGAGGAGATAAATGGAGAAGTGTTACATAAATAAACTGCTGTTAGAGAAAGAATCCCATGGTGGCATTTTGATCCACAAACACTGCATGAGTGCCTGTTGTGATTTCAAACAGGCTCTGCTTTGTTTGCTGGCTGAGGCTGTGATGCTCCAGTGTTCTCAGGGTGCTCTCATCCCCTTTATTTGTTATGAAAAATCCCCTGGGCAGTTGTTTTGCTGTGAGTTATTTCTCCTGTGTTGTGGTGTTGCTGCAGGTGGGTTGCCTATGATAAGGAACGTTTCAAAGGCCACCAGTACCTGCTGGAGGAGGGAGATTATGAAGACAGACACTGGTGGGGGGGAGCTGACAGTGTCCTCCTGTCTTTCAGATTCCTGCAGGCTGTAAGTACTGGAATTTCACACAAATTATGCACAGTCCTATACATAAAGAGGGAGGTTATTCTTCATATATGGTACAGCTGTCTTGGGTTCAGTCAACTCTGTCTTTTGCCCAAGTTCATTCTCATTCTTTTCCTACTTGCTGAAATGTAGGCTGTACTGTACATGTGGCAAAGCAGAAGCAAGTTCTAAATAGCCCTTGCAAAGTTCATCCCAATAATGTATCATGCAGAATTAATTCCCTGTCTACCTGTCTCTAAAACAGAATTTTCTTAAAGTTTCAGCATGCATAAATGTACAGTGTAGGTCTGTATTAAAATAAAAATAGCCTTTCAAAGCAGCAGCTGTTGCAAGCCTTAAAACAGCATTACCCTCTGTGATTTTTGTGCCAGAACATTTTGGCAGCAAAAATAATCATGGTGGAAAAAAATCCCTTCTACTAAAATGTGTTTAGTGAAGACAAAGATGAAATATTAATAAAATCTATTCCAGAGTCCAGTATAGGAAACAAAGTTAGACTTTTCAGAGATGGGAAAATGTGGGATTAGAACTTCATCATTTCCTTAGTTTGGGGTTTTTTTGTTTGTTTGGGGGTTTGAGGTTTAATTCATTATAATAGAAACTTTGTGAGCCTTAAATGCAGCTGCAAATAGTCTCTCCTTTTGAGAATTAAATTGTTTGCTCTGAAGTTACTCAGTCTTGTACACACAGATTACTCATCTCCTCAGATGAGGAAATATGATATTCCTGAGCCAGGAGTTCTGTGAAGTTTGAAGGTAGGCATTTAGAACAAAATCACTGTCTAAATAATCATTTAGAACAAACTCTAGTGTAAATAGATTTAGCAAAATCAAAAAATAAAAAAGTTAATGTTACCCAGAAAGGTCATGCTTAAGTTCACAATTTGCAGGCTTGATTTTTATAAAAGGCACCTAGAAACAGCTATATTTATAATCAGAATCTATGATATCACTTAAAGATAGGATAATATTATCCTTCTTTAAATTTCTTCTCAGGTTTCTGAGAAAAACAGCCAGGAATTTTCTTCTAACTTAATTTATTCTCATTTTAAATGTGCAGAATCCTTGTCAATCACAGACTAATCTTAGTTTTTCTTTGTATTCAAGCTATACATAGGATACTTGAGTAATTTAAATTGATCTTTTTAGATCTTTTTCTTGACAAAGGACATCAGTACAAGCTTAGAATTGTGTATGTGCTTAGCAGAGATGACCAGGGTATATGATCCATGCATTTAATTTGACTCACACCTAGAAGAGTCAGGATGCTCAAGCCAGTAACAACTCACAAACATGCATCATTCACACTCATACCTCAACATATATCATTCTAATTAACCTAGAAATATGTATCAGTAGGTACATAGTGATAATAAAAGTGTAAGGGATACTCTTCCTGAAATTCTAGCATAGCTAAAGACAAATGAGCTTGTTGCCAATAACATGACTAATGGCTTTTGTTCAGCTTGACCAGCAGACTGAACACCTCTGTGCTGTGCAGTGTCAGTGTTCAGGCTTGCCATATGCTCCCTGACTTTGGAGATGATACTTAAAGTCAGGATTTGGAAAACATTTTAATACTAAACTCCTGTTTTCAAGGGGACCTGGACAAAAATCCTTGAGTAGTTCAGTGTGCTGAAGGTTCCTCTCTTCACCCCAAGCTCAGAAATTCTGTCAGGAGAAGCATGCTGCAAGTTGTGATGATCTTGGACTCCATGGGGCTGTTGCTGGTTATCAGATCTTTATTGCTTATCTCTAGAAGTTCTGTTTCAGTCAGATGAGCTCAAGAATCTCTGTAGAACACGAAGGATTTAGTGACATTTAGCCAAGTTGCATTATTCCTTTAGCCAGGAGTGAGACTGGGCATGGACTCTGCTCTGTACACATATTTACTGCTGTGACCTCATGCAGGGGCCAATCCAGCTGGAATTATGTATTTATCCCCCCCACACCTTCAGGTGTGACACCAGGTGAGCTGAAGCCTGCACAGACCTGAAAGCAATGTAGCCTGGCTCACACAGTGTGAAGCACAAGCTAATGAGCCCTGAGCACCTGAGTCAGCTCAGGCAGGGTGGCATGGACTGGCTTTGTGCTGTGCTCCCAAAGCAGGGAGTGTGGGACAGAAGCACATAAATGGCTCTGTAGAGAGCCAGGCTGGGCTCAGCACCCTCATTAGCCTGTCACTGATGTGGCTCAGTACTGTGCACAGCTATTCTGATGTTTCTGTGCCATGATGCTCAACTTGATGAGCTCCACCAGAGCTGGGAAAGTCCAGCCCAGCACACATACCAGTGACTGCAGCTGAGCTGAGGTATGGATTTAACTCCCTGACAAATCAGAAAGGTTAGACACTGCACACAAAAGGATTGTTGCAAGTCACCCATCCTCACCCACTGGTGAAGAAGCACATGTGTGTGGCACCCTGGGACAGCTTTCAGTTTCTGCCTTCAATATTTCTGCTGTGAACACTCCCAGCAGAGATAGAAAGGACTTGCAGCATTTTTTTCCACCATTCTGCCAGCTCTGTTACCAGCATCTTTACTGGACACACTAGTGCCACACACAGGGCTTGTTCCTAAGGCCAGGCAGCAGTTTGTGCTGCTTTGGAGCACAGCTGCCTTTGCTGCTCTTCTGCAGTGCCAACTGGAGAAGCTGTGAAACTGGGGGATCCCCTTGGCTCTTGTGATCAGGACAAGAGCAAAGCTTCTGAGTCTGCTTGAGTGGAGCAGAGTATGTTGGTTCTGGAGCTTTCCCCCTGATGTTTCCCAGTCTAAAATTAGATTTGCCTTGGTATGAACATTTTTAAGTGTTTCTTAATGCTTAGCTGTGGTGAAAATTTAGGAAGAGAAAAAATGATGGTGAATTTGAAACATCTTTTCAATGTAATTACAATTATGGGTGTATTTCAGTATTTTAAATTTAGTCAAAGAAATGATGTGCAGATTTGTTCCAAATGATTTTTCAGGAACTCTTGCAATGTCCCTGCTTTAGGACTCTTAAAAGCAGCTGCTTCCTATTTGTGCTAAACCTTCACTAGTGATGTTTTGGGGTGGTTTGGTTTTGATTGAGTTTTTGTTGGTTTTTTCTTTGGTTGACTCTTTGTTTTTATTGGTTTTTTATTTTCTGGAAAGTAGTCTGAAGCTGTTCTTTATGATTTTGACAGGCACTTAAAGTCCTATTGTATACCTGAAGTAGTATCTCAAATAAATGGAGGAGATAGTCACCATAGTATAAAAACCAGTTTTACTACAGAATTTGTTCCATCACTTTGTAGTGTAATGCAGAGAGGCTGAGCCACATCAAGTGCTCATTCTAAAATTGGTTTTTCTTATTCCTTGTGATTAAATCCTGTACAAATGGTGTCCTCTAAAGAGCCTCTTTGAGCAGGTTCACTTAACCAAAGAAATCTGCCTGTGGGCTTGGCCTGGCCTTCATGTATAAGTGGTTTTTGGATTGTTTTAAGTCTGTTTTCTCTAGTGTAGCTTTGAGCACACTGCTGTCTGGTGGGTAGCTTGTAAGTGTTGCAGCAGCAAATATTTAGTGCAATAATTCCTGTGATGGTGTCCTCATGTTTGTGAATCTGTGTCAGCTCCTGTATTTCCTTGAGAGCCTTTTCTCTTGTGCAAGATTCCCTTTCAACTTCTTCTAACATTGCAGAATGTTTCAGAAGCACTGACATTTGAGTTCATGCTCTTTGTTTAAAGAATCAAGTGAATGGATTGTGGTTTTCCATTTTCCCCAGCAGTGACTGAACTGTGTGCTTGACATTAAGTGCTCACAAAGTTGGTGATTTTGAAATTCAAAATCAAATTCAAATGCTCTGAAGCTGTGACAAGTGAGGCAGCTGTGTGAGCTCAGGTGTGTAAGAGAGAATGGGGTGGCATCATGTGGGGGTTTGTTTTATAGCTGTAGTGACCAGTCCTAGGAGGGATGTAGCCAAAACCCATAAACCCCTTGAGCTGGAAAGGTGATCTTGCCCAGTCTTTTCATTAGGAAGGAGAAGTTGGAAAAAAAAGAAATCCCCAACCCTTCTCTTGCTCACACTGGGAATCTTTGCATTCTCCATCATCAACTGAGAGGAAAGGATGATGCTGAGGTGCAGCAGGTTCTTCCTCTCCTCAGTGGAAACCACTGAAGGCCATATCAGACTGCCAGGCTGGGAACTTCCATGCCCAAACATCCCATAAAAATCCCCAAGAGGGACCTAAATCTCCTCCCTGCTCTATCAAATGCTCTCCTCCAGCCTCCAGCTCTTCTCCAGAATGCTTTGTGTCGTGAACTGTCACTGAGCTGTCACAGCCAGTCTTCTAACCCCTGTGCTACCTCCTAGGATTTCATGGAGTCATCAGTGGCACTTTTTCAGTCTGATGATGAAGATGGGAAGGCATTAGACATTGTCAATGAAGAAATCCCTGATTTGGAGCAGGCTGGATTTGGCCCAGAGACGAGGTCAATTCTTGTGAAAAGTGGAGTGTAAGTCTTCTGAGATACATGAGTGGAAGCATTAAGTATTTTTGTGCACAGTTGGGTTTGGGTACATATATTCAGAGACTATATTTCATGTGGTACAGATGCTAAACATTTGGGGGAACCAATGTTTCTTTCAGTTTCCTTGGTAAATGGAAGGAAAAAAAAAACAAACTTAATTTTCTCTCTATCTTGTGATGTTTAAAATACTTCCTAGAGAAGTATTTAAACTGAAAGCAGGGGTTACACCAACTGTACATGAATAATACTAGCAACTTGTAAACCATCACATATGTTATGGGACAAGACTACTATGGAATCATGTGGTAGATGTTGCAGACTTTAATAGTAATTTTAGAAGTGCAGTATGAACATTGAGGTATCTGCCCTAATGGTGATGGTGACAGAGAGCAGCAGCCAGCAGGTGAGTCTAAAAAAGCTTCAAAGTTGGGACAGGCAGCAAGAGTGGAGGGTGTAAATGTGCTAGAAATGCAGACACAGGAAAGTTGTGTGGTTGTCAAAGTAGTGTTCACAAAGGAAAAGTGAAAATCAAGTGTGTGACAGTTACTCACCTCTCACTGGGTTTCATGTTGCACTGTCTGTCAGGTGGACTTATGAAAAAAACTCAATAATCTTGTTCCATTTACCTTGTTATAAATCTGATCAAGCTACACAGGAAAATGTACTGGTTTTGGTTTCATTTTGGTGTCATTCTCCAGGTGGGTTGCATACCAGCAGAAGTATTTCTGTGGTGAACAGTATGTGTTGGAGAAAGGAAGATATAAATGTTTCTTTGACTGGGGAGGATCTAGTAAAATCATCATGTCAATTCGACCTGTGAAGTTGGTGAGTTAACCAGAACTTGTTCAGGGCAAAACATAAAAGTGATGAGATATTTGGGGTTCAGAGAACACAGTAATGTTCTAATGGAAGTTGTGCTGTTTAATCAGTTTTATCTGCTTGCTTGGAAACCATTTCAAGACCCTTGAGTCTTGAAAATGACTCTAGGGTCATTTGATCATCAAATGATGGTCTAATGAGTGTGTTCCAGATGGAGAGTGAAATGAGCACTTTGCATCTTGCTTTCTGTTGAGAAAATTGTGGTGAAACCTCATAAGAAGAACTGCCTTTGGCAGACTGCATTCATGAAAAGAATAAACTGGCCTGGAAATATAAATATGCCATAAACCATAGTAATTTATAAAGCTGAATTGACAATGCATATTAAAATACTTGAGAATTTATTATTTTGCCTGAACTGTTGTGTTGAGCTGATCTTTTTCTTGGTTTTATGCTGTTATTTGTAATAAATACAGTGAATAAAGACATGAAGTATTTTTAAATCCATTATTAAATTCAAGGGAGTGCAACTTGCCCCATAGTTTATTGCCACAACTGTGAAAACTAATGCAAAACCAAGGCAATTAATCCTCAGTAATAAGTATATAAAGATGATGGTACTGCAGTGAAAATGGGTAAGGTACATTTAACCTTCTTTTGAAAAGCTCATGCTGAAAGAGTTGTCAAAGTCTCCTGTTGTTTTAAATTCTTTTTGTCAAGAAACAGACTGAAAAATAAAGGCAGAGGCATTTACAGGACCTCTAACCTACACTAGGTAAACTAACTGATGCTGATGCAAGTTTCTGTATATTAATATATATATTTATTATTGCAGGAACCACTTGGAACAAATGAGCCTCCACATTTGGTATGTTGACATTATTTAACAGTCTGTAGTACTAAATAGTCTTTCATATAAATAATTCATTTTATATTTAAAATTAATAGTACTAACACTGTTTTTAATATGTAAATGCAGATGATTTTTCATGTCTTGCTTTGATACTTAAAATGATTCCTCAGTATTATCATCTCTATACAGCAGACCATTGATGGAGGAAACTGGCAGATGTATAAAGGTTGATTGCTGATGTTTTCTTCCAAATTATACCCCTTATTATTTATTAGTCTATTCTGAAAAATGCAAGCAGATCACCAGGTTTTGAGTGATGATGGGTCTCTAGCTATTTATATTTTCTTCTTTCTTCCCTCCTTCTGAGAACTCACTATGCCATGCATTCATCCTCTTTGTTGCACATTTACTTCCATTATTTTGCTTTGTATCTGCTTTGTGACCATACTGTTCACATTGGAGGTGCAAAAGGAGGTGTAAACTGCAGAAGATGGACCTGCACTCTTCAATCCTGCAGTTGCACCAGCACAAGTTGGTTTTTTAGTCTTGTATGCTCTGGAGCTCTGTATTCTGCCAAACATGAACAGCAAACACCCCTTGCTCTGTGCTGCTCTTTCCCTCCCAGTAACATGGGACCTTAGCTGAGCACACCCCACCTGTAGTAAATCTGTGATGAGTCTCTTCTACAACCCATTCTGATGTCTACCTTGCTGCAAATTGTAAGTAAGTGGTCCCTGTAGTTCACTTCTAGTCTCAAGAGCAAGTTACTTTAGGCTTTCACACTTCTGGTCCTTACCTTACAAGACTACTTCATTAATTTACCTTTGTGACATCTTTTCAGAACAGAAACCTGCTCCAGGTGTTTGTGCTCATCACCAACATGGTCTGGCTCTACCTCCTGTGCCAACAGGCTTCTCCTCCCTTCCTGCAGCAGTCAGCTGATGTTGGTTTTCTGCCCCAGAGTGTGCTGCTAGCATGGTGATGACCTCTGCTTACATTAAACCCTCTGTGACACACTTTTCATTAAGCAAATTTGGTCAACTTCATTTCAAGAAGCATGACTCTTTTTTTTTTTTTTAGACAAAAGAGACTTTAGAGCTCAGTAATTCTGTTTGAGAAAACTGAAGTCTTTTGTCATCTGGACACAATTGTGCTCTTGCTTGCTTGTGTAAATGGCTGCAAGTGCATGGGAAACACATCCTTTGTGTTACTGAGCAGCTTGACCACACCTTCTTTTTCTCCACCTATTCTGCTGCTACAGTTTTATTATTAACCCAGGACTACAGGAAATATTTCCTGTCTGAATACATAATTGGTGTATTCTTTTAGCCTTAAACACTGATTTCCTGCCAGACCTATTCATCTGGCACTTTGTGGCCAAATCCAAAGACTTTCAAGTGTGTTCACAGTAAGGCCTTGGTAAATGAGACCAGATAAAAGAACCAGCTCAGAACAAAACCCAGAATCATCCAAAACAGTTGAAGACATTTTTCTCTCCACCTTCAACTCTTCTGGTTTTTTGTGTTGGTTTTTTTTGTTTTGTTTGGGTTTTTTTGTTTGTTTGTTCGTTGGGTTTTTTTGGTTTTTTTTTTAGAATCTCCCAAAAACTATTCTCTGATTGATAAAACTTTAATCCAGTTTTGCAGATCAATTAAAATCTTTGCATTTTCTGCAAACTGTGCTTTATACTCTTTTTATATCCAGTAATATGTTAAATACATTGTGTATTTGCAGTCATCTTTAAATGCTGACATGTGCTAGATTGTTTTGCCTTTTATATTCTCTAATAGCAGTCTTAACACTAGTAAAAATTACTGTCCTGATTTATCACTGGTTTTTGTAGGATTCTGCTCTAAAACTAGAGAAGGGGGAACATCATTCACAGTCCTGCAGCTCTTTTAGGAGGGGAAATATTCTGAGTAATTTTCTATGGGAAAACATTTAATCAGGATAAGTAGAGGATGGTCTTTTGGAGAAACATGAATAATTTCCCATTTGTGGTAAAATAAAAGTTTCCATGTCTGCAGTAGTGTCACAGCTTGCAATAAGCCATGGTTATATTGAATTATGATGTGTTCTCCCACCTTTAATAACATATCTGAGCTAAAGGAACCATTTTCCCTGTCTACAGGAGTGTATCTTTTTTCTTTCATTTCTGCTTTTACTTGCTTGTCAGAAATGGAAAAGTACTTTGGTTTTCTTAAAACTCAGTAACTTGCCTGACCTTTCCCTTCTGCCAGGCTCTCTAATAAACAAAGTACATCTAATATAAGACTGCCTGAAATCACCAGCCTTAAAAGCCATTCATTTTATTTATTAAAAATAAAATATGGCTTTGCCCAGCAAGAACAAAGCTTCTTTTAATGGCAGTTGACTTGTACAGGTGAGTTAGGAGGTAGGGATCATTGCAGTGATCACTTGTATTTGTATTTTCATCTGCTGTCTGTTGGATTTCAGGAAGCAAACCCTATGAAAGACAGTGTCTATATATTACTTTATGAAGACCTTTGAGCTAAGTGGGTAGAAAACTCAGTGTAATTTCAGCTTCAATAGCAGAGCAAACCTAGTTACAGCAAAATCAGACACTGAATTCACCACACTGAAGCAGATTTGTGTTCTCCAGTGTGTAGTCACAGCATGCAAGGCCAGGTTAAGCCTTTCTTATCCTTTCTAACAGGAAACATAGACATTTCTTTCAAAACACAGTCTGAGCTTTCCCAGCAAATCATTTGCTAATACTCATTTGGCCTTTCTGCACTGTCCTGGCTAAAGCAGTTGGTTTCTGTGTCAGCAAGCTGGGCCAATTTGGGGCATGAAGGGGGAAGCAGGTCTTGCAACAGCCATCATGTTTTCCTTCCATTACAGAAAATTCCTGTTTTCTGGATTTAGTTAAATTGCTCATTCTTTTCCAGCCTTTCTTTCAGGCCTTAAAGTGAAATCAACCTCAGCTACACAGTGACAGCCCAAGGGTGAAAAATTCTAGGCACTATCATAGGCTGTATCATTCCCCATGCCCCCTTCTTGTACATTCATTTTCCTCTTACTGAAACACTTTCAACCCTACTGCTTGTTAAGGGTGAACTGGTCACTTCTTACTGGTGAGGTGTGGTTTATTGTGGCTTGAAGTTCCTCACTGTGGCACGTGCAAACAGCTTCCCTGAGCTTCAGAAGTTCATGGTGCATCTCCCAGGCTGTACTCTCCTGCTGGCTCTTCAAATGAGAAACTGCTTGTGATCACTGCTGGTTTATCAACAGCAGCCCTGTATCTTTTGTCCAGTGCTTCACCATCCTGTTTTGAGCACTGCATTGCTGGGCTGTAGCAGGAGTTAGCTGCAGTTCAGGAGTATTTTGGATGGAAGAGAACATCCTTCAGTCCCAGCCTTATCTTTTTCTCCTGGCCCTCTCCTTGATACCACTGCCTTAAAATTACTGAGCAGCACCCTGTACAGGCCCAGAGATGATAAAGCACATGGTCTTCCTAAAAATAAAGGAGCTGTAGAGATGTAAAAGATTCCTTCAATGAGAATTCATTCCAATTGTTGTATCTTTATGATTTGAATGCCTCCTCCTCTAAGCACAGCTATCTCTGTTTACATGAATGAAAATGCATTCATTTTCCTTTTGGTCATTGGCTTTGTTTTGTTTTGTTCTTGTAGCTGAAAGCTTTCAGTAATACCCATTTCCAAGGAGCATGTATAGATTTCACAGCAGAAGTTGCTGAGTTTACATCATTCATCCCATGTTCATTTAAGGTTCTTCGGGGCTGGTAAGTCTGTTTTACATACCACCATTTGAAGTAATATGAAGCTGGTTTTAAACACTACTGAATTTCAGACAGCTGAAAGTGCCCATGCCCATCATATCCCACCATGTCTTGCAGTGCATCTCAGTAACTGTCATCCTGCCATTGCTTTGGGTCACATGCATTTTGCTTTCCCTGTCAGAGGTTTGCACAGCTCCTGTGATCCTTTAACTCCAGCTAGAGTTTATTCCAGATGTTGAGAACTTGCTCCAGTGGAAGTGTCTGCATTCCACCTGCATCCTTTGACTCTGGAGATTAAATCCTTGTACCACTTGATTGGATTTTCCTGCTTTGGTTGCTTTGTCACACCCTTTCAAATCCCCTTACTTTTAAGCTTAACAAGAACAAACTATTCTTTTTTTTAATTCATATTTTTCTAGCAAATGGTAAATCTTGAAAAAAACCTCCTGCTGTTAATAAGCAACTAAAACACTTAGTATTTCTTTCTGACATTATTCTTGCAGTTGGCTCCTGTATTACCAAGGGGAAATCACTGACAATCACTGTGTGCTGGAAGAAGGCCTCTACGTTGACCTCAGTTCCTGTGGTTGCCCAACTGCTACAATCAAATCCCTCAAGCCTATTCAACATGTAAGGATTTTATTTAAAAGAATATTAATAACAATACTAACATTTTCCTAGTCAGATAGCTGCAACGAGTGCTTGTGCTAAACCAACTCCCCCTCAGGGAAAAAAATGACATTTTTCTTGGCTCGTGGCATTTTTTGGGTCAGGAACAAGTCAGTCTGTGTTCACACAGGCACATGGTCCCTTGCAGGCACATGCTTTTTGGGTTTCTGGGCTCAAAGTTGCTCTCTTCTGGTTGCATTGGTCCCTGTAATGCAGCTCAACTGGCACATGACATGTCTCTGGTGTCCTGCTGTCATGTTTATGTCCTTTCTCCCATATCTTGGTAAGCAAAAGCATCAAAGGTAAGGTGGCCAGAATGCTGTTGGTAAAAGAGAAGTGAGTGGTTGCTCTGCCCAGTCCTCTCTAGCACTGCCCAGCTTCTCCAGAGCTCTTCCTCCTTCCCTGGGCACAGAATGCAAACTCAGTCTGTGTGGCGTGTCCTTAAATGTAACTTCTACAAAACTAGACTTCTGAGGATTGCAAAATTCAGTTTCCTTCAAGCACTAAGTCATTTTTTCCATCTGTGAATAGTTTCAAGACAAAAACAAACCAAAACAAAAACCACACACAGGCACAAAAAAACCCCAAAACACTAAAACCCTCAAAAAGAGCCCAAACAGCACTAGGTCATGGTGGGGTGTACACCTGGAGTTTGAGAGCTTTCCTCTTCACTAGGTTCCATAGCTCCAGTGACTCCAGTGGCACTCCAGCCACCCATCTGCT
The DNA here is from genome assembly GCA_024611195.1 of Ceyx melanurus. NCBI lineage: Eukaryota > Metazoa > Chordata > Aves > Coraciiformes > Alcedinidae > Ceyx > Ceyx melanurus. Next base: position 32,901 of record JANHGL010019568.1, on the reverse strand, counting down.
GAGAGCCTGCTTTTCAGATTACAGATCTCCTCACGTTAGGCTCTTGGACTCTGCTCTGCTAAATCCAAGTGAAGTTTTGGCATGAAATGGTAGATCTCATCCACATCCCTCAGCCTGCAATCTCCCAGGGAAGCAGGGATGCAGTTTGGCATAGTAGGAAGCTACTGGCAGCCCTTGATTGCTGAGGGCCAAGCCCTGGGAGCAGTGAGTTTGGCAGGCAGTGTGTGGGAAGCTTACACACACCTTCCTGTGCTTTGTAAGTGCTTTGCACCTCTTAGCTCAGTTCCTCTCTGGCAAATAGGAGCAAGAGAATATCTCACAAAATCGAGGCACTAAACAGCCATTGTCCCACACCTGCTTCACAAACAGAAATGCCCTCATGGGCCCCTAACACATGGGGGATGCCAATCCCAGGGGACAGAGCTGAGGCATTGTGTGGTGCAGACAGTGGTGTTAAGCACACAGCAGTGAGTGTCAGAAGCAGCCCCAGCTAGTTCTCTGCATTGTCTGCCATGCACTGTTCTTGGAACACAGCCCTTTTTATTACAAGATATTTCTGTTAGCTCATTCAAGAGAGCAACCAGCATATTCCCAAGTGGAATTGTTGTATGGCTCTATTGAATCCAGTTGTGACACTGAGAACCCTGTCCATTATTCAGCTTGTAATCCCAGCCTGCTTTCAAACCTCAGGTATGTATCTCAGCAGCTCACCTGTAAGAGGGAGAAAGTTTCACTCCTGCACCAAGCCCTGAATGTGCCTTCTCTTCCTCTGTCCTTTAAGTTATATGTGTTTGCTACATGCAGGGAGGCATGTATTTGCTTCAGTGTGTGAGGATTCTGCATCCCAGATGTTGACTAGAAGCAGGGGCCCATGTGTGGCACTAGCAGAGGGGGGAAAAAAAAACAATGACTAGCTGAGTACCAGCCTTCAGAGACAGTCCAAGTCCATTGCCTGGTGTAGATGTGGTCTAGCTATGTGTTTTAGAAGTAGATTGTTTTAGCCAGTCCCTTGGGCTAGGAGAATACATCTGCTGAAGGAAGTGGGGACACAGAATCTAGGCATTCATAGTGATAATAAAACATGTTACCTTGATATTATATAGCTGAGTCCAACCCATGGCCTTCATCTGCAGGCTGTGTGTGAGAACACAGCTTCTTTGTGTGGGGCTAACTGAGAGGCAGCAGAGGTCAGCCTTCAGCAAAACATTCTGAGCTCTCACTTGAAAATCTCTGAACATTTGAGAGGCTTTTTGGCAGTTGTCAGCTGCCACAAGATTTTCAGGCTGTTTGGGAAGGAGGATTTGAGGTCTGAAGGTCTGTATCTGTGGTCCCCCTTCGTGGTGTGGGTGTGCTTTTGTGACTGCTGGAACAGCACTGAGGGGGTTTGGGACTAGGGGAACAGTAACACCTTAGTCTGTGTAGGTCAGATCTTCTGAAAGCCTGGACTGTTTATTTTGCAAACAGATCAACCAATTGAAGACAAGGAAAGGGGTTGAAGGAGCAGTTTATTTGTTCTCTGGAAAGTGCAGCTTTGATACAAAAAAAATTTGCAAACAAATATAGGAAATGTTGTGAAGGAAGAGTATAAGGATTTTTATTTTTCTCTTGGGAAAATGAACTGTTTTTTGAGGTTGTAGTTTGAAAATTGCCAGAAATACAGTTTGCTTAAGAGCTTAGTTACATAACAGAATGAAAAATCACATTCTGAATTACTGAGTTGGCCCAATTGAAATAGAAAAATACCCCAGACTTTCAGAGCAACACAAAATTAATTTGGAGAAGAAACCAGTCTCAGACTGCTGCCAGTCTGGTTCTTTCCACTGTGATGAGAGTCGAGTGAAGTTGCCATCATTTGAGTGCAGCATGCTACCCTTCTGCAAACACACACCCATTTCTCAAGAAATTCAAATTCCCATGCTGCCACTTGGGTCATTTCCCCATTTATTGTGCACTGGCACAACAGAGGAGTGAAGCCCATCTTTATACCCAGTTTGCTCTTTGTTCAGGAAGGGACAAAGCAGAAGTTGGGCAGGTTCATGAGGAGGAGAGTGGGGAAGGTGCTTCCTTATTCACAGCAACCTCCTTTCCAGCTTGGCTTACTCTATATTTTTCTCCCTGCTGTTCTGTTTCACTCAAATTCAGACTGTCCTTCTGAGAGTATTTAGGAAAAGCTATAGGTTGATGAAAGGATGTAAAGAAGGCACTAAGTGTATCTGTACATTGATAAAATACCCTCCTTGCTGGGAGGAGAACAGTGTTGCAATACCCTTGTATTGATCTAGATCATGGATTGAATAGTGATGGGGAGCCCCCATGACATTAGAAGAGTGTACATCTGCTTAGCAGTGGTAGAGCACTGCAACTAATGTACTTTGCCTCATCTTTCCCTTTCAGCTAAAAATCCCCAAGCACTCTAAGAACAGCCTGTTGATGCCATTGGCTGGTGCTGTTGTTAATGGCCTTCCTACCAGCAGAGGAAAGCCCTTGCTGCAGAGGGGCAGGTTTCCATCCCTTGTCTTGCCATGAATTCATGAGCAGGAAAGTGTGGGTGTTCATTTTGTTGGTTTGTTGGTTGCTTTTTCTTTGGGTTGGTTTGTTTGCCTTTTATTTGGTTTCCTCTTTATTTAGAGTCATTCTGTATTCTGATCCACTGTGCTAGTTCTGTATTTCTGTGTTGATTAAGTTAAATCCATGTGTTAACCAATCTCCCCAGCATTCCTGTGAGAAATCATGAAATCAGATACAAAAGCTAATCAGTGATTCCCAGGGTTGGGGAGTGAGTCATTTCATGTAGCTGGGACTGGACCACAGTGTTCCTCTGCTCCAGCACCATGTTCCTCTCAGCCAGGCACACACAGCTTCAGCAAAGACAGTTGTAAATTAGGAGCTGGCCAAGGCTGAAGAGTAAAGATTTCCCCAAGGATGCTGGAACAGAGCTGTGGAGTCTCATCCAGTCAGCAAATGCTGTTTGCTCAGGAACAGTCAGCAGGATGGTGAAGTGGGGGGAATGGACCACCCCTTACCATGGAGGAGTTAAGTCCAGCCCAGGGGATTCATTTATTTGAATTCACTATCAAAGTTTGCAAATTATAAGCTTGCAAAAAAAAAAAAAAAAGGATGCAGGGGAAAATATGTTTCCTTCTCAGAAGAGCAATAATTTTCACCAAATTCATACTGGAAATTTCTCCATCTGCTCCTCAGAGCTACAACTGTACTTGTTTTTATCAACAGCATGTGTGCCAGTTCCCTTCTGCACTTGGTTTGCAGTGGCAGCACCTTGGGTTAGCTTCTGTGTCTGCAGAGTGTGGCTTTTCAGTGGGGCATGCACCTGAGCCTTTCTCAGCTAGCAAAAGGCATGAGAAAGGAGGCTCAGGCACTGATCTTTCTTTTATATCAAACACTTCAGGGCCAAGTTGATTTCTCAACTGGTAAAGTGCAGTATTATCTTTGAAATGGTGAAAAATTGGTGGTGCACAGCTTCATGGGAAGAAAAAAAAAAGGGAAAATCAAAGTTGAACTGTGCAAGATTTTTAGTGTTATTTCCATGGCTTGTATTTCAGACTCTGCAATCAATTATATTGTGGGGAGAGAAAAAAGCTGTGTCATTTTCATGGCTTCACATGTGTTAGTCACAGAGCACCACACCTATGAAGTAAAGAGCATCACTGTATTTCACAGTTCACAAGGTTGCTTGTATCTTGAGAGGCTTTGGAAATACACTTTCTCTAAACACTGCCCTCTTGAAATAGGACATCTCTTTAAGTTTCTCCCTGGACATTAAAAAACAGGGCAAGCAAAACCTCTTGAGACTTTATTGGTGCTGATTTAAGCAAGACAATTAGTTCTTCAAGCACAAAGATCAGGTTGAGTAATTCTTCAGTGCTTTGTCCTGACTGCAGTTGGCATCCTTTCCCCAAAGGAGGCACTTCAGGTATTTTCCTTGAAATAACTGAAAGGAAACTAAGGAAATCCTGACCTAGGCAGGGCAATGTCCTGCCAGCTGCAGGTGAATGTAGATGTCTTTCACTCACCTTCCACAGCAGGGCACTAAGGCCCACCTAAAGCAGTGCCCCAGTCTGAGGCTGTCCCCTCTTGTATTCTCTGGCTCTCAGAGCCCTGTTTCTCCCTGGCCTGGCAGGACTGGGCCTCCGTGAAGAAAGGTGATCCTGTCAGTCTCACACTTACCTGTTGGTGATGACTCTTCAGCTTGAAAATGGATGAGAGTGCACACCAGCCTTGGAGCAGGATGCCTCTGTAACATCAGAGTCTCAGGTGCCAAGTCACTGCTGCCAACAGTTGGTGTAAAATGGAATATTTTAATTACTCAGTGCCTGTGTCAACTTCAAGATTTTCTTTCATTTATTCCACCTGAGGCCACATCTTTGCAAAAGAAACCCAGTTATCTCAGGATAACCTGTCCTAAGAACAAGGTGGCTTCCCTGGAGGTGCTGCTAATGGCAGCAGTTACTCAGACCTGTGCCCTCTTCTACCAGCACCATCAAGATGATCAATTACAAGCACTCATGGTTGTGGTTGCAATACTTCCCTCCTGGTTTCAGATGAAAAATGCTGTCCTTGTGCTAAGGCATGGATTTTGTCTATTTCAGTGTTCCCTCTGTGCTTTGCTGCTGATCATACAGCTGTACCCCATTCTCATGCAAACTGATCTCTTTATTTGCTTCCATAGGCAATCTCTCAACTAGAAAAGGACATGAAGTGGAAAATGTTTCAGTGCTACATGAGATTGATGGGATTACTAATTATGCTTTTTCTTCAAGACTGTCAGAAGAAAACCAAGAACATCTGTTAAACGTTGAGAACTTTTAATTCTGACATTTTTAGCCTTTTTCAATGTGTAGATCCTTAAGGTTTCTCCAGTGAAGCACTGCTAACTGAAGTCTTCTGGCCAGTAGACTTGTGGTTTGCCTCAGTGCCAGTCTGCAGATCACACTGTGAAAACTACTGCTCTCACCTGGAAGTATAAATCCAGGATTAGTGTGCCTGCATGGTAGATGTACATTCTTTTTCCTTGCTGTTCCATGATTGAACCCCAGAAGCCTGTGGAAATTGATCTGAAGCAGGCAGATGTTGCATCATGCCTATCAACTGGAGTTAGACTATTCCCAGTAAAACTTGGTGCTCTTGTCTCCTTCTCCCACCAGGTTTTTGCTGAGCCCTCCATCAGTCTGTTTGCTCTGGAAGGCTGCAAGGGCAGGGAGCTGCACTTCACTCAACCCATCCATTCTGTTCTGAACGAGGACCTTCATTTTTACACTCAGTCTGTCTGGGTGAGGAGTGGCTTGTAAGTACAGAATCAATATTTCTCATATTCTGGAGGTACAGGAGCTAATACTGAGCATGTGTTTTCCCCTGATTGCTGCCCCTTTTCATAGCATGCGCTTTACCTTCTATTTTGAGGCAATATAAAGTCCTAAAATGCAGCAGAATGATAGACCCACTTGTATCTGGCTCCAAAATGACAAGAAAGCTCTAAGCAGAGTGGGTGTTGCCCTTGTAAGAGTTGCCCCTTTTATCCCTATACAGTAATGAACAACAGAGCCCTTTGTTCAAGCCAGGAACCAAAAGTAAATAGCTTTTGATTGCTGACTTACAAAGACAGGTGAAATAAACTCAGCCTGCCTTTGTTAACAGGCTGTAAAATGCCAGCTGTAAACTGCAGGGGTTGAATTTAAACACTGCAGTGCTTCAGTGAAGTGCTGATTGGATGCCAGAGAGGCAGCAGCTTCTGAGGGCAGCTCAGGGTGAATCTGACAGCTGCAGCAGGAATTTGCTGATGGGATTAAACCTCCCCTCCATCAGTGTGAACACACACCCAGGATCTTCTGTGGCAATCATTTCACATCTGCAGAAGTGACCTTCTAACCTCTTCTATCTCCCCCCTTTCACCTGTTGGAGATCTCCCAAGTATTCTGTCTTGAACAAGTTTTCAGCCTCCACAGCAGCAACAAATAACTTGCAGTGTCTTGTCCTGCAACTGGCACTGACTGGCACCAGTTGTTCTAACATGACACACTTTTCCTGTGTGTATTTGTAACCCACTTTTTTCCCCACCTTTCTCACATAGACTTATTTTCTTGAGAGGTCATGCTGGCTGACACAAAACCACACCAAATTTGAATTAATTGGGCAAGGAATTAAACTGCCCATGGCTTAGGTATATCTGTTGTGATTCTTACCATGAATTTTTCAGATGTGTCCAGTCTGTTAGCAGCTAGATGTCAAAACCCTTCTACAGATACCTGTGATAACCCTGCTGAATGCTACTCTGATTTCTTGAGGTTGGTGCAAAGGCTTAGCCTTTGCATTTAATTAATGCTAATTTAATTAGCATTAGCTAATGCTCCAGAGCACTGTGGACTGGTTGCTTTCTAGAATTCCACATAGGTCTTTTCTTGAAAGGTTGGGTAAGGACTGATCCTCCCTTTAACAACAGTCAGCAGCTGTTTCATCTTTCACCTTCATGTGTCTGTGGAGATGCTGTAGTCTCAAGTGTGTCCTGCTGGGGAACATCTCTATAACCTTCCTTTGCCCTCTTGGGAGTGGTGTTGAACTGGGAGTCCCAGCACTTTGCCCCTGCAGTTGGCTGTAAATAAAAAGTGGTGCCTTTAGGATCACATAGTAGAAAAGCACAAGAGAGTTGGTGCAACAAGTCCAGCCCCTTCCCCATCTCCCTGCTCATTTCTGAGTGTCCAGGCCAGGGGAGGAGGTTCTGTGTTGCTGGGAAGGGTCAGGGCAGAATAATAATAAAATAAAAACCAAGAAAAAAAGCCAGGAATGTGTTAGAAATAATATAAGGAATGCGTGGTGGTGCTCAGGCTGCTTTGAATACCAGTTGGTCAGGAGGTGTGGGACTTAAGCACTGGTGCTACAGCCTCACTAGAAAGCAGTTTACAGTCCATGGAGCCCTAAGCCAGGCTGGCTGGCAGCTTCTCCACACTGTGTGCAGGGGGAAAAGTGAATTAGAGATGCTCTGAGCACTGCAGCCACCCCTGCTGCTCTTGGCACCTGACCTGTAAGACAAGGAAAGTGGGAAAACCAGTTGCTTGTCACCAAACTGAGACATCATGTTGCTTTCTGTGCCCAGGTGGATTGTGTACGAGGGATGCAATTTTTTAGGGAAGCAGATTCTGCTGGAGCCCAGTGAGATCTCCAACTGGAATGAGCACAGTGGCTGGAAAGTGATTGGCTCCCTTCGGCCTCTGAAGCAGGTAGGGTAAGAGTTTTGAAACCTCTTTCTTTTTTTGACAGGGATTAGTGCACAAATATCAGCTCTACCTCTGAGTATAATGATGTGCACTGTACTCCTTCAGTTCAGGAAGGACTTACTGGAAGGTCACTGAAGCAGAAAATTCTTCCAGTAGCAATTATTGAGATTGATGTTAGGCTCCTAAAGGGAAATAATTCCTAGTTTTTTGGAGCCAGGTTTTGTTTTCCTGAATGGCTCATTAGCACATTCTGTAGATGCTCCATTTGGACATTATTACCATAAAACAACATTAAGGAGACAATCAATTCTGCACTGGCTTATTTTGTAACCAAACAGAAGCAAGAATAAATGTTATTGTGCTCTAGCCTCACTTGCCAGAAGCAACAAAGATGATGCAGCCCAACCAGGTTTTCCCTCTTTGTCCAAGTAATGCCAGTTTCAGCCTCACACAAAGATTTGGGTCCAAGCAGATAGGAAAAGGACAGGGGCAAGTGGCAGGGAATATGAGCAGTAACTGGATAAGAATTTTCCTTAGCTCTGCTTGTTAACACTTAGTGCCAAATGCTGCTCTGTGTTAAAACACTGGATTTGCTGCAGTGAACCAGAACAATCATCTTTAGTGGCAGTTATGCACTGTCTGCCAGCACTCCCCCAGCTCCTCAAAAAGCAAAGGAATTTATCCCCCCAGTGATTTGTTCATCCAAGAAGTTGACAACTCCAGTGGGATTCTTTGGAAGTGGTTAATTATAAAATTATCCCATTTTGGCTCTGTTTTTGCAATAATGATGAAAATAATTTGTGCTGATCTCAAAAGCAGGATTGATTCTCTCTTCAGCCAGCAACTGAAGAGCTTTTGTGTTGGTTGGGTAGCATCCTTTGTCACACTGCAGCAGTGAGTAGTGGTGCATGGGCTGCTTCAGCTGCTGTGCTGCCACTTTGGCATTTTGGGTTTGGGGGATTGTTTGGTTTGGTTTTAAATCCTGCAAGCTCTGAGCACTTTGAATTTGTAGGCCAGCTACCTGTGTTTGACACTTCCACAGGTCTATGGTCATTGTTTTTTGAGACTAGAGTAACACTGCAAACCTGCAACACTCCACATTTCTTCTTTCTGTCTCCATTGCAAGTTACAAGAAAGTCAAGACTGCCAGTGTAAGAGTTAGTGCAAGAAAAAAAAAAGAATTTAAACCTTGTGCAAGATCAGACACACAAGTTTTGCTACATGAGGAAAAACTCCCTTCTTTGTAAAGAATAACTGTACACTGTACTAATGCACATCCAGATTTTGTTTGTACCCTAAGGCTTGTTTTAATATATATTAAAAAAAAGAGAGATTCAAAGCTTCCAGAAGAAAAACTATACTTGGAGTCCCAGGAGAACTGCCCTTTGTAACTCACTGCTCTTTCTTTGTGCTGAAATCAGTGAATAGCAGAGCAAAAGCTCAGCCCCTGTAGTAACCCTATCAAAACTCCTTATTTTTTTAAATAAACAAGGGTACCAAACCAGCACCCTCTGTTCCAGGTATGTTCAGAAGCAACAGTGTTAAGTTCTGTGCCATGTATTCTAGTCAATGCAGCTTGAAGTTCCAGGATCCATGGTAAAGTTTTGTGTCCTGAGAATAAAAATCTTGTGCAGTACAGGCCACAGGATGATTGGGGGTTGGACTAGATGATCTTCTAGGTCCCTTCCAACCCCTCAATGTGATTCCGTGATCTGCCAGCTGCTCACAGCTGCCTGTTAAAACACCTCCTCTGCTTTACACCATGTTTCCAACAAAAGCTTCCCAGAGATCTGAAATGGATCAAACACTTGAGCAGAAGGAGGCATTCTGAGCTCAGCTGTGTAAAGGGCAGGTTGTAACCCCCCCTTGGTGCTGTTTCAGCCAGCAGTGTACCTCAGAGTGAAGAACAGGGCGCAGGGGCAGTACCTGACAGTGTGTGGGAGCCTGGCAGACGTCAGGGCAGCCTCGGTGTGCGCGTCGCCCTACGCTGGCAAGGACACCCAGCTCTGGCACTACTGCCAGGGGCTCTTCAAGTCCAAGGTGAGTCTGCAGCTGCTGGAAGCTGCTGCCTTCTGTCACCTGCTGCCCCTTTGCCTGGGCTGCTGCTTTGTACTGTAAGCCAGGGTTGACAGCTCTCCCATGCAGCTCTTGTAACCTGCATCTTCCTGCTCCATGCAGACAGATGTGATGCGTCTGCTTTGGCAAGTCAGGCTGTCTATTATTAGTCATACATCTTCCTGCAAGTAGAAACCTGGTTTTGTGTAAAATTGGAAGTTTATTACCTCTAAAGAGGTAAAGATTTCTCTGAAAAGTAATATGCAAAGTAAGTGATTTTTGTGTTAATGCTGCCTTTGGCCATCAGTTATTAATCTGTAATAACTAGTCTAATATATTAATATATAACTTGTCTAGGTGACCCTGCTCTGGCAGGGGGGTTGGACTAGGTGATCTAGGTGCCTCCCAATCCCTAGCATTCTGTGATACAAAGCTGATGATTTAATGTGAGACACAAGAAGTATCAAAGACTGACCAGCTGATCAAGCAACTGGTTAATTGCTGACTAAATAATCTGTTCCTAGCTTGCTTGCCAGGCCTGGCTGCTGCCATATACTGTGCCTGAAACAGAAACAAAACAGACAAAAGTGAGGCTTTGTGGCCTGAATCTCACATCTCTTCTTGCTTCTCTAGGCCAGTAATGCCTGTCTGGATGTCATTGGTGGCAGAGATGTGCCTGGGGCCAAGGTTGCCCTTTGGGCAGAACATGGGAAGGACAGGCAAAGGTGGAAACTCAATGAAGATGGAACCATCAGTTCCTATCTCAGTGACCAACTGGTGCTCGATATTAAAGGTACTCAACTAAACCTTATGTCTTCTAAATGTATCTTTTGATAATTTGATTAATGCCACATTTTGAGAGTAGCCCTGAAGGATTTGGGGGTGTTGATAGATGAGAAGCTCACCATGAGCCAGCAGTGCTCATGCAGCCCAGAAGGCCAATCCATCCTGGGATGGATCCAGAGGAGTGTAGCCAGCAGAGTTGGCCAGAGCCTTGAGTAGCCTGGGCTAGTTGAGGCAGCCCTGCCCATGACAGGGAGGTTGGATTAGATGATCTCTAAGGTCCCTTCCAACCTGGGCCATTCTGTGATCCATCAAACACCCTCACTGGACAGTATTTCTGCTGTAACAATACACAGCTTAAAAATTCAGGGACAATAGCATAAGCTCAGTATCTGCCAAAAGTAAAAATCCCTTCCTGAAGAGATGCTGCTTTCTGTGCACAAAGGTACATCTGAGGCCTCCTGTTTGTGCTCTGCTTCCTCCCTAATGGAGCTCCTCAGGCATAAGCTGACAGAGTGACTATTTGAAGAGAGAAGAGGTGACTGACACCAGCCCCCCCCCCCCCCCCCCCCCCCCCACACCCCCCCCCACCCTCCCTCCCCACTCCTCCGCGTTCTCCTCTTTCTCGATTCTGGTTCTC
>JANHGL010019568.1:0-14918 GCA_024611195.1 Ceyx melanurus | reverse complement strand
GCCTGGGCTAGTTGAGGGTGTCCCTGCTCCCTGCAGGGGGCTGCACTAGATGCCCTTTGGAGGCCCCTTCCAGCTGTCACCCTCACTGGTGAAAAAATTCCTCCTCAAGGTTACATGAAACTATGTCAGGCCTCAGCATAACAACTGTGTCTGAAAACCACAGACAAGTAGAAAATACCTGCCAAGGAAGAATGGTCTGTCAGAACAGGTATGGGTGACTATCAAATGCAGCAGAAAATATGATGAAAGGAGGAACTCATGACTCTATCTGGGTTATGAAATGGAGACTTCAGCCACTGGTGAGAGATTTTTTTTAAACACAACAGCTGAGTTTGCAGTTGTAACATTATCTTCCACACAGTCTGCATCTGATAAATAATAAAAGAACCACTTAGAAAGCAATCAAGCTTGCTGCATGCAAACGTGGTGAACAGGCTGCTTCAAACCACAAGGATCTTGCTCTCCTGTTTCCCAAAACTCCTGTTTCTGCTACCTGAACACCAGCTTAGATGCTGCTACTAACAGCAGGGCACAGATGGAGCAGTGGAGTACTACATCTATTCCATGTCACCACATCTCAGGGAGGGGAGGTGACATGGCCCTACCCCTGCATTACAGGAAAACAAACCACACAAGGAGTAAATGGAATGAACACAGAAGAGCTAAGGAGAGCTCATGACAAGGTGGGGTTCTTGAGAAAGAAGCAGGACATCACTTCTTTGAGACACTGTTCTCACACACAGCATTTGGCAAAGACATGTACAGAAAAACCATACCAAAAAAAAAAAAAAGAATAATAATTACTTGTTTTGGTAAGTACTTATGGTCACGTGTGTAGAATAGGAGATCCCAAGAGGAGTGTCAGCTTGGTGAATAGTTCCTCTTGGGAAGTAGAGTAAGTCACCTGGCTGCAAGACAGTTAAAGAGAATGTGTATGTTTAGGACACATGGTCAGACCTTACTCTAGTCACAACAGAGAAAACTCTCCCAGCAGAGACTGACAACATATCACAAAACAGAGATCCTCCATTTCCAACACAGTGGAGTAGCAGAGGAGCAGTGCAATGGGAATTTGGTGAGATGACATCAAAAGGAAAGACCAGTATTCTACAAGAGAAGCCAAAGATTTTATAAAGAAAGTAATGTGGCAATTATGTTGTCTGAAATTTTCAGTTTCAACACTTAAAGAACCTTTAAGTGCAACCTCCCTCCTTCCTATCCTTCATCTCTCCTATCTAAATTACATCTCCACACTGATAAAAATTGAGATTAGGAAAGCCAAAGGAAGAGAGAAGTGCAAAGCACATGGAATTGCCTCCAAGAAGGAAAAGTCAGTTCAGTTATGGTTTTTTCCCATAAACAACTATAGAATTGGACAGCACAAAGAGAAAATTCATGCAGCAACAACAAAATCTGATGTCATTTTCATTTCACTGTTCCTTACATTTGGTCACATCCCCTACTTCTAAGAGCCTACTGAACTAACACAGATATATTTCAAGTGAATACCACTTGATCTTTCACTGAATTGAAATTTATCTTCCCATTATGAGGCTTCACAGGCCTTGGCAATGATAACATTTAATATGTTATAATTAACATTTAATATCTCACAAGGCCTTGCATTTATAACAAGCTGTAAAGGAAGGCAGATCAGGTAGGTACCAGTTAGCCTTTGCTGTCTGTCAGCTATCAGTTTTTGGTGGCAAGGGAGATCACTAAAATAGTCTGGAATTGGTCTATTTGTCTTAAACTGTCCAAGGATGGCAGACTGTGGAGATAAATGAAAAAAAACAAACAAGGAAATAGTCTAGAAAGACATTTAAACAGCTTCAGACAGGCAACCAAAATCAGCAACCACACAGAAGAAATGGGTCATGGGAAGTGAAGAACATCAAACAAAAGCAAAATGAACTAAAAACTGAGAGCGTTTTTAAGCCCTTCTCAAGTCCAGTTTTTTTCACTCCACTAATTGTCAGTAAAATGGCTTGTAGTATACATCATTATTCCAGAAAAATCAAAGGCATTGAAGCCTGGCCCAAAATGTTCCAACAGTTAAAAAGGGAACTGTAAAAGGGACTTTGCTTCATGACAACTGACTATTGCCATCTAGCACACAGCTAGTGATGGACTCAATGTGTCATACTACTCCTAAACTACTACACACAACACCAGGCCTGGAGAGCAGGGAGAGCAAAAACCTTGCAGAGAGAGGCTCTGTGACAGGCCACAAAGCACAGAAACTAACAAGGCTTCCAACACAGAGCAGTGCTGCCTGCTGGATAAAAAACACACTTTGAAAGTACAAACACCTCAAAACAGAACAAGTATCAGGCTGCCAAAGAGGTTACTTCATTGATCAAGTGCTTTTATTATTCCAAATAACAAAAAGCAGCCAAATGTTCGATTTTCAGATTTGGAAAAAAGAAAAAAAAAACAACAAACAATTAAACCAGCAAGTTAATATGGAATTTAGTTCATGCTTCTGTTTATTGGCCAAGGATAAATATTTAAAGCTAATGAATTCATTGAACAGTGACAACCTTAGGTAAAAGTTAAGCCATCAGTCTGACTGATTATAGACAGCATGTAAAAGCATAGCTATATTTTATAACCATCTATAAACCCACTGTTTTTTCTGCTCACAACTCCACAAACATGATAGAGGAGTCAGGTGCCTGACTGGGAGAAGGCTGGAGAATTTCCCTGAGTAGCTAGTTCCATTATTTAAATACTAAAGCAAAGGATGCCTTTGAAATATGATAGGTTAGCCAACTATCTCATGCTCACAGTGGTTTGTGCACCAGCCCTCCCCTCAACTTCACACCCACCATCATTCAGAAATCAAGAAACAGATCATTTCAACACAATTACTTTTCTGGCAGTCATAGCCCAGGCCACAGAAAGCAATTTAATGTCAATACCTTCAATATGAATTCATGTGAGGGGTTCCCAATCTTATCTTCTGGCTCAACGTTGTATTCCCGAGCTAAATACACTGTTGGTTTATAGAGTCTCCAGTGCTTCTCACCTTCCAGCTGAAGAATAAACACCTGCAAAAGACCATAAACCCAAATGCTGAGCTGCCTCTCACACAGCCAACTGCTCAGGCACTTGCAATCATCCTCTTACTTGCAAAGTCTCTGGAACAATGCCAGAAATCAGGGACAGAAAGCAAAACAGGAGTGATGTTTTGCTCTTCTGTCAGAAGAAACAGGTGTCACCTTCCCTGCTCTCAGCATGGCAAGAAGGATTCCTCTTATTACTGGTTAGATAGCTAAAATTCAGGAATTTATGTGAACTATTTCTTCAGGCTCTACACTTAGAGACAACAGAGGGAAGGGCTGTGAAGTGTGATCTGTTTTATCCTAGGGCAGGCAATTGGAAATCCCTGTTTCTCTCCAGTCACTCCAATACAGGCTAGAGAGCTAACTCAGAAGTAATGTTTGCCACACAGATAAAAATATCAGGTGAGGGAGGTATTGTGGCCATTCACTCACAAACAGAGCATCACAAACACCTAGGGGATGCTGTGAGCTGGGATGATGATGATGATGACACCAGAACATGCAGACTGTGGAGCAACAAGCATGAGGAAAATGAAACTCCAGAGGTATTTAATAGAAATTACAATAATAAAAAGCAAAAAATACATGTCAGGGGTTGGCTGGCTTTGTTGTTAGTTTTTTTTAGTGAGACAGCCTAACCTTTTCTCTGTGTGTTTTTGACTGTTTCTTTTAGAAGTAATTTAAAATGCATTTAGACCACAGGGCTTCATCACACCAGTAACTTCTTTGAAACAGTAAGACCAACAGATAGGAACCTGCACAGTCTGCTTTCACTAGCCAGCTGAAGACAGAGCAAGTACTTAGTAGAAGAAAAAGGACTTCTAGATTCTTGGGAGGTCTGAATAAAGTGAAAATGAATAAAAAATAATAAAAACTGGTGCTAGAAAGCTTTTGCAGCTGGGAAAACAAATTATCTTTTCATCTAGTAGAAATACTAGATATAGAAATACATAGAAATCTATTTTCTCAATAGAAATGAGGCTGTGCTGCCCTACCTCCACATCATCATAGTGAGGGGGGAGGCCCTGAGACCCCTGGGGAGTGATGTAAACATTGGAGCCAACCAGAGACCCAAAGTAGCACTCCAGCTTCTCCTGAATCTTCCACAGCTCCTCCTTCAAAAAGAAATGGTGAAAGAAATGACAGTGTTAGTACTGAAGAGCTTGGCACACAGCCTGCCCATTGCTTGGGAGGTTCTTCTGGAGAATGATCACATCTCCAGATGCTCTGTGTGAGCATTTCTGCAAGCACTGTAGGCACAAAGACCTCCTGTGAAGGCTGCTGACAAGCCAAGAAGCCTGGTGCCTCAATACATCATTGATCTTTGTTCTCCTCCCTGTACCATTTTTAGGTTGCAAAAACAGACAATCAAGGGTAGATAGAGGAAAATAAACCCCCTATCTTCCCACAGAAAGAAAAACAATAAAGACAATAAACACATTGCACTCTAAGGAGCAAACTGAGCATGCAAAGGTTAGAGACTTTCTTCCAGCAATCCCAACTGTTTGAGCACATTCAAGAACAAACTTTACTTATCCACACCTGACATGTGACAATGCCACCAATGACTCTCAATTCAGAAGATGCCACCTACCAGACCTGCACAAGTGCAATTGAACTAGAATTTATGTAGGTTCAGCTCAGGTTTCTGTGTGAGCCATGAGACATTTCACCTCCACCTGCAGATGCCCCTGCTACACTTGAACTGAGATCAGCCATCACCACTATACCTGGGACTCACCTGGGTATTTCACTTCACAGTTGGTGTTGACACTGTGGGTCAAAAAATGTGCTACCTAAATTCAAGTATCTACAGGATCTGAGTCCTGCACACAGCTGTGCAGACACTGCAGCCTCAGTCTCACACATGAAGTTTGCCAAGACATCAAAAAGAATGAGGGAGAGAGAGGACACTCAGCTAAGACTGGGTGACACACTTCCACTGTGTGATTTAAAGCACAGTGGAGTGTCCTGGAAATATTTTACATGGCTTTACACCTTGCCCTCCATTCAAGAAAAGCCCCTATTTGCCCAAGGAAACAGCAGAGCAGAAGGGATAATTTAAGCAGATAAAAATGCAGAATCAAATGGGGCATTTTTTTTTCTTAATTTTCATGTGACAAAGTACTTTTTAAAAAAGAATACTTAATTATCACATGAATCAGGTTTTGTTCTTACTACAGAGCACTGAAAGAAGATGAGCCACACCAAAGTATAAACCATGTTTACATTACTATCATTCATGCATATATTTCAGCAGGTCATTGATATCAGCTACCAGAGATGAGGCTGTCTTGTACAACTCAAGCAAAGTCTTAAATTCAAGGAGCAATGGTTTTAAATTAGAAAAGAGTGGATTTGCATTAGAAATAAGGAAGAAGTTCTTTACCAAGAGAGTGGTGGACACTGGAACAGGTTGCCCGGGGAGGTGGTTGAGGCCCCATCCCTGGAGACATTCCAGGTGGGGCTTGATGAGGCTCTGAGCAGCCTGCTCACTGCAGGGTGGTTGGATCAGATGAGCTCTAGAGGTCCCTTTCAACCCAGACATTTCTGTGATTTCTATATGGCACTATAAACCATGCATTAATCATCTACAGTGAAATGATACCACCTTAAATCTCTGAGGCTGATGAAACTGAATCGTTGCCTTTTTCTGGTCGAAATCCTTCTTCAGCTGCATGTAATTCACTTTGCCTTCTTTATTTAAAACTTTCTTTTTCCCATTCACACATCTGCAGATATTGACATCTCGCCCATAGTACAGACCTTGGCTGCAGAGTTCCTTCAAATCTGACAACTGGAACAGGGACTGGTAGTAAGAGGCCAGCAGGGAATCATCCCTGCGAACAAGCAGTGGCTTCTGCTCCCAGTACTCCCTGAAAAACACCTCTTGTTTGATGGGGGAGATCAAGCTTCCAAAGAGGCTGTCAGGGCTCTCAAAATTCATGATTGATGGAGAACAAGCTGCTTCTTCCACCTTGGCTCGTTTGCACTGCGTGTGCATTTCCTTCCCCACCTCAGCATGCTTCCCTCCTTTCTTGGGCATGTTCCTGGGCAAGAGGAGAGAGAACCAGAACAGTCAACCAGGAACACAACCTCAAGAGCTCACAGGCCCTGAGCAGTTCCTCTTGCCTTATTATCCCCTGGGATATCAGAGTACGCTGGCAACAGCTCTGCTTTCAGATGCTCACAGTATGTTCCAAGTTGCAGGAAGAAGAGAAGCCCACCAAAGGCCTCCATTCCTCTCTCAAACATCAGCAAACTCTGAAGGGCTCTACTGAGAGCCACTGCTCAGGGGAGCTCAAATCCCACAGCAACACTGATACCAAAAAGCAGGGAATGAAACCCCAGTCACAGCACAGATCTTTACACGAGTGCACACACACAAAGAACCTGTGGTAAACCAGCCTTCTATAGGAAGAGCTGCAAATATTAAACTCAGCTTTATAAGCTGAGTTCTGAGCTCAGCTGGTTTTATGAACACGAAGTAAGGGCACCTGCTTGAGGGCCTCAGGCCCTGGGAACAAATCTATGCCTAGTTATGCAGAAGTGCCAGGCTCTAGTGATGCTCACCACACAGTGGCAGCAGCCCACACCTCACCCTCTCTCTGTCAGGGTCTCCATACTCTAGCTTGAATGGCCAGGTTTACCAAAACTGAGTTTACAGAAGAGAGGGAACACTCTTAGGCCTCTCTGTTTCAACCCCCTACTCTCTCTGCCTTTCTTCATAGGAGAGCTGCTCCCTCTATTTGTTTCTGTGGCCCTCCTCTGGACCAGACCCACATCCTTATTCTGCTGAGGTCCCCAGATCTGGACACAGCACTGCAGGTGGGGGCTCACAGAGCAGAGTGCAGGGGCACAATCACCTCCTTCAACCTGCTGGCCACACTTCTCTTGATGCAGCCGAGGACACAGATGTCCTTCTGGGCACACACTGCCAGCTCATGGCCAGCTTTCCAGCCACAGATATCCCCAGCTCTTTGCCTGCAGGGCTAGAGAAAATGCACAGCAGCAGAACAGACCCGTCCCTGCTTCATACAGAAAGTTAATTCACATCAATGTTTTCCACCTGGCACCCTTTGGGGGTCCCTTCCAGCCCTAAACATTCTATGATTGTATGGCCGTCAGTCCTGAGACCCCCACAGCCTCCTCTCGCCACGCGGCCGCCCCAGGCCACAGCTGAACTTTTCCCAGAAGGGAAAGCGCAGGCAGCTGTGATGCGGGGCCGGCAGCACCGGGGCCCGCATCCCGCCTCAGCGGCGCAGCTCGGGCAGGCTGCACCGAGGGGCACTCAGCGAAGAGCCCCAGGCGGGCTCCGCGCCGCCGGGACCCCGCCTCAGCGCGCCGTGAGGGAAACACGGAGCCTAAGCCGCTCTATCTCCTTCCGAGGCCGCCCAGACCGCCGCTACCATAACGCGCCCGCCTTTCCCTTCGTCCCTGGGGTGAAGGGCTGCACCGCTTTCCCGCCGCCGCCCGTTCCCTTCCCTTCCATCCCCTCCTCTCCCCGAGCCCCCCCCAAGCGCAGAGCCCCCCTCGGCGGCACTCACCGGCTGCGCGGGAGGGCCAGGGGAGGTGCCGAGAGAACGGCAGGAAATGGCGGCGGCGGTGCCGGGCGGGAAAGGGCGGCCCCTGGCGGCGGGAGCGGAGCGGAGCGCGCGGCGCTTGGGCGAGCTGAGGCGGCAGCTAAAGGCGGGCGACGCCGCGCTGCGTGTTATGGAAGGCGCCGGTAGCGGCCGTCCCGAGCACCCGGCTGTGCTGCGGCCCCGCTTGGCCGTGGGTAGCGTCTGGCCAGGGCTTGCTGAGGGTGAAGGGGCACCAACAAGATGTGGAGCAGGAATGGTGTTCATTGGTATCCCGCCAGTAACGGCGACCAGCGTTTCCCGCCAATATTCAGCCTGCCTCAGTGGAGAGAGTATTATGTCAACCTCTTTTTTTTCACTCCCAGACTAGTTTTAAAGCAATCCCCACTTGATAACATAATCTGTGCAAGAAATACTTCATCTACCCAATGTATTCGGTGGGTGATAAAAAAAACACTCCTTTTTTTGAACCCAACAAATTACAGAACAGTATCAATGCTAAAGTTATTACATGGATTAAATTAGGTGACACAACGTTAAAACCTGGTGGTTATCTGTATGAAATTTTACTTCACACACACAAAAGTTGACTGGGATTCAGCTGCATTATTTTTTAACTTGGATCAAAATCTTGTTCCAGAGCCTCTTTAAGGCTTCTTTCAAGGAAGCTTTAGAATCTTCACTAAGCACATGAAAAGCTCTAGAAATGTTTTTAGTTACCTTTATTAAAGAGGCATGCCTATTAATGGTTTAATTTACATTGGCTGAAAGATATCAGAAAAAAAAATCTTAAGTATGTTTTGCTAAAGTTTTGTTCTTGTGTACTGATAAATCTAAGTGCACAAAGAATACCAGGAAAGAAAAAAAAAAATAATGAATTTTTGAAACCTCAACAGCCATATAGTTGCATGGCAAAGTAGGAATTTATATTGGGGAGTCTTTGTTCTATCAACAACTTGTGAAGAGAAATAATAGAATCACATCTAAAATACCAGTTCCAATCCCCCTCCTTATGGAAAATGATTTTGCAGTCCAGTTGATCCTGAGTTTGCAAATCCAGTTGATTTGTACAAATGTGTACAAATTAGTAAAAATTTAATTTCTCTATAAAGCATTTTTCTTGCATTGGGCTGTGACTTCCAATAAAAATAAGACATCCTCTGCTTTCTAATTCTGACTCATTGTGAGTTATCATGACAACCCTCAACATTCAGGACACTTCACAAAATTCATTAATTTGTGAATATTTTAGTGTAAACACCACAAGCTGGAATTTTCAATGGTGTACCTTTTTGTAGCTCTCTGAAAAGCAGGGCACTGCCATGAAATTCTGCTGCTTTCATGAGAATGATAAAGCTTTGAAGAATTAAGTAGCTCTACTGACTTAAAAGTTCCTATCACCTAGATTAAGACAGGATGTTTTCCTACTGCAGATGGGTGTAGCTGCAGATGCTAAAAATAGAGAGGCCACATCCTGCACCTCAGCTGGTCACAGAAACCATTACAAGCTGTTATTTCTGTTCAGAAAAGCCAGAGAATGCTCTGAGTGTAACTGCTCCAATACCCCTAGGATGAAAACTCAAACAAATACGTATTTACATAATGGCCATGATGTTTTTAACACCGTGGGGATTTGACTGGCTGCAAATAACAGGAATGGGAAATAACTTGTGAATACTTTTAAGATTTCCATGCTGGTCTGTCTAGACAAATTGGCTGGAAGTATTTATTACCATCCTTTTCTGGAAGATAGAAGCACAAGCTTCAGGTGAGGGTCATGTGAGTTTTAGTCAGCCCTCAAGCACCTGATAAACAAGAAAGAATGTAGTTAAACACTGTTTGTCTGTTGACTATTTATACAAGCAGTATATTTTGAAGCAATAATTGGTGCTGATATCATCCCTGTCACTTCACTAGGAAGAGAAAAATGTTAAGCTTTACTGTCAAGTTGTGCAGGTAATTTTCACTGCCATAGTCAAAACTGCCATACAGTACTCTCTGTAGGCAGAACACATTGCCAACAGTTCCATTCACAGCTGAAAATAACTACCACTCTCCTCCACCAGAGCAAGCTGTGTGGCTCCCAGGTACCTCTAAGGGCAGTGCCCAGAAGGTACATGCAGGCAGGACTCTCTTTGCCTCCCCACTTTGATGCTAGACAGCCCAGCTGGGGCTCAGACATGCTGCCTTGCTGCAGATCCTATAGGAAGAGGGTACTGGTTTGAGTCAAGATGCACATGAGTATTTTTTCTTTTGGAGGCTGAGGATTCACTGTTGGCTCTAGGAGAAATACCTCTACCTGTAAAGCAGATTTAAAAACAAACAAGTGAAAGAACAACGTTGTGTTAGTTTGTGTGCTAAGTTTAGGACACACATTATGCATCTGGAGTAATGAGATGGGATGTTCTCAGGCAGTCTGGAACATGTGTGCAGGATGCCTCCACGATGGCAGTGCAGCAGCAGGGTTGTCATGCTCTGTTTTTGATGTATAGCTGTATCACACACACGTTTGCTCAGCTTGAGGTCTAGTGTGCTGCTGCTGCTGCCAAAGCCTGCGTGTCCTCTGGCTTTACATTGTCATGCCTGGTGCTGTTCTGCTTTCCATGACAGGATTTCCTGCAAGAGGATCAAAGCCGTCTTAGCTCTGATCATTTGTTTGGCAGTGAACTGGCTGCCAGAATACCCATGCACTCCATCAGATCTCAATCACCCAGCATACAGTGTGGCACCAGCTTCTCCAGCTCTCTAACTGGGAGCCAGACAAATGCAGCCTTTTGAAAGGGACGTGGCCACACTGGGAGCAAACAAATTTAGAGCAGGAAAATTCAAATAAACCAGAGAGTGGTTCAGGCTTCCAAATTTATTCCCATTTCCTAATCTTGAACAAGCAGTGATGCAGCATTTTGTGACTTTTTTGCCACCACGAATGATCATTTTGAACTGACTTTGTAAATATAAACTCACTTCATTAAATGACATACAGACCTGAGGAATTTAAGTGGAAAATGCTCCTGATGTGGGAAAGTCACAAGAATAATCTTGATTCTTTTCTGGAACTGTGAACACTTTTTGAGCGTGTTGCTGCACATCTTTAATCCAACCTCCTTAGCCTGAAACTAAGGATATTTCTATGGAGGATTCACCTGGGACCAACATGCCTGTATATGGCTCTGTTTTGGCACAGCTACTTCCTTTTCTTTCCCATGTGTGTCTCATGATATCATGAACTGTGCTGGGGATCACGGCTGCAAACAGCCCTGTGGAGCTTGTCCTCACTGTAACATTCAGCCTCAAAAGTCAGAGAGAGAGAGTGGGAGGAGGGCAAAGCCCCAGGCTCAGATATTCAACATAAAGTGGAAGAACCAGACTGCTGAAGCCATGGTGCTATGCAGAAAACAGGTGACTTCTAGCAGGTGTTACACTTGTGTGCATGAGGGGCAGAGAATGTGCAGATGATGCAGATCAGAGAGGTCTGGGACATTGTTCCTGGGCTGCCTTAGGGACTAATGAGCAGGATTTCTGCAGTGGTCCTGTGGAAAGTCAGGGACAACTGGCCAGGGTGAGGATTTTTCTGGAGATGTTGATGCTGCACAATTTAAAAAGCCCCATCCACTTTGCTTCCCGCTTTCTTCTGGTCCCTATTGCACCGCTAATTGCCTTAATTGCTTCCCCCCCCAGTTGACAGGCGAGGACAAAGGCTGCTGAGGTGCAGAGGTTGCCTAGCAAAATGGAAACGCAGGGAGTGAAATAAGGATAGCAGCTCTTCGAAGGCAATCGGTGCGGACTGCCTGCTAAAATGGACCACAAGCGGGGAGCAAACAGCAAGGCTGAGTAAAGAGGAACAGAGTGTAGGCAGAGACTGGATAATACCTCGGGTAGGAGCTGCTTTCTGTTTAGGTGTGTGATAAAGGCTCCCTTAGTGAGCAAACTGCTTCCACGCTGCTGCAGTGTGTGCATGAGATTGCCCCAGACAAGCACGGTACAGTCCAATTGAAAAGCAAACCAGCCTCATGAGAATTTTTCATTAACAGCTTTGCTGCTAACCCAACGAGTCTTGGTAAGGTGCAGAAGACAGTTGCAGGAACTTTTAACCCTTTCTGCTACTGCTGTTGCATTATTTTTAAAGTACAGTGCTACCCTCATCTGCAAAATAACATCTAGCTGGTTTTTCTTTGTTCATATGTACAAACCCCAGTAAAAAAAGTTGAACAAAATATACACGCTGGGAAATATAATTCTGGAATATGTGTCAATAACGTGATTGTTCTGTAAAATAATCCTGCCCACGTTTCCCTTCAGAGATCTCTTCCTCTTTCCACGAGGTGTGTCCAGGTTGCAGACGCTGGCTGCCCGTGCCCGGGGCTCATGCTCCTCGCAGCGATCTGAGAAGGAAGGCAGGTCCATGTCCACGTCCGTGTCATGAAAGCAGCCATCAAAAGCCATTGCTTGCACCGCATCCATGCTGTACATTCCTGAAGCCTGGTAACAAAGAAGAGTTAATCTGTGTCTAGCAGGAGCCATTTGAGGAGATGATACACAAACAAAAGAGAAAATAAAGATTGGTTGCTTTTCAGTGCTGTTCTCTAGGGACAGCATTTGGAGAACAGGGTTACTTGGCAGTGTTGCTGTCCCTGAGACCTGGCCCCCTGGCAGGACAATGAGCAAGGAAGGGGATACATGTGATAAACCACACTTGGCTGACTGAGTAATGCCAGCTTCTGACTGGCAATATGTGGCCCAGCTTCTGAAGAAGAAAAATCAAACTCTGCCTGTCCTGTAGTTGCTGGAGATGGGGAAATTACTTCAAATTTCCATGAGTAGTTTCTGATGGGATTATCAAATCATGTGAGCAACATATACAATCTTTTGGGGTTTTCTTTGGGTTTTCTTTTTCATTGTGATATTCCAACAAGTGAGTTGACATGGGGTGATATTCTTGAAGCAAAGGTTTTAAATGAGTATTTCATAGAAAGCAAATATTCATCTTGTGAACTTTTCTGCTTCAGGCACACTTTTCTAAAAATCACCTTGTTATTCACCTGGTCTTAGGATGAAAAAGGCATCATTAAACCCATCTTCCTAATTGAAAAGGGTGAAGCAGGAGAAGGAGAAACAGACTCTGCTTCACAGGAAACAGGAAGGAATACTACATGAATGCATTCTAGGGTACATTTCAGAGAGGGAAAATTAACCTTGATCAATAGATTTTTGAGCCCAGAATGATGATTACCTTCCTCTGGGTGGGTAAAAAAATATAATCAGGAGGTGTACTCCCTAACCTTTGCCACAAGAACAGGAAGGGAGAGAAATCACAGACCTTCTCAAAAGGATGATACATTTCTTCCCTTCAGCCAGGTAAAAAAAAGTGGGATAGAGAGGGGAGTCACAGAGAACTTTACTGTACTGTTCTCACTTTGGAGCATCAGGATTACTCTGGCTTCTGTGATGCTTTCTGAATGCAACAAAACACAGAGGATTGTACCTTGCCCCTCTTTTTGAGTTCCTTTCTCTCTTCAATTGTGGTGAGATAGTTCACTGCTGCATATTCAATGACAGACAGGAAGACAAAAAGAAAGCTGGTCCATAAATATACATCCACAGCCTTTATGTAAGACACTTGAGGCATTGAGGCACTTACTCCTGTCATGATAGTTGACATTGTCAGCACTGTAGTTATACCTGCCAAAGCAAAAAGAGAGGTTATCATAATACTGGCCAGCTGGTTCTGTTTAGCTCATGGCCATTGCTTGGACAGCACAGCTTTCTGAGGGCATGTGATTGACACTGCCTTTCACTTCATCACACAGGCTCAGAAAAGGGGAGTGAACCATGAAGGACTTATCACATGCAATACTGAAGGCAGTAAATCATCTCTCTGCTCAGTGCATGCAGAGAGAGCTGCAGCACACCAGCTTCACAACCACAAGATGCTTGGACAGCACAAGGAACACATTTCTCTGCCAGCTTTGGGCACTGCTGTAGAAAGTAAAAGCAGAACTAAAGTTTTATTTTTCAAGATGAAGTTAAATTTCTTAAAAAGAAAAGGATCTGGTGGGTGTATTAATAAATAAATGGTAGGAGGTACCATAAATTTGATTTTAGGCTGACAAGCAGATTTAGATCTCAGGTATTAATAGTTTTAGAGTGTGCAATATAAAGGGATCTGAGGTAACTACAGTCCTGTTTTCTCTAGATTGATACACATACATAAAAATTGAGGACTCCCTCAGTACATGTGAGTTTGTTTGAACCCTACTATTATTAGGTTTTTTTTCTCCTGAGCTGTGGTGTTCACAACTGAGACTGTGAGAGCAGAAAGATGCCCAACTTACTCTTCAGCTTCAACAGAAGCCTGTGTGCCTTGCACAGTGAAGGCACCAAAGCAAACATTTTCCAGGCACCTAACCAAGAACTTTACTACCTAGGGCAAGTCAGGAAACTGGTTCCAGGTTGGTAGGAAGATAGCAAAGGTTTTTAGACAGAAAGCCACTGCAAAGCTTTTAGATAGACTGTGCAATGTCTGTTAAGGATCTCTCAAGAACCATGGATTTAGAGAGGGATCTATCTACTATTAGGGGAGGAAAAAATCAACTGTTTTTGAAAAATAAAATAAAATAAATATATATATATAGCACCCAAGTCCAAACAATCATCCCAAACATTTGCAAATATAGAGGCTGACTGAATGAGACAGTAGTAGTGAAAAGAGAGGCAATAAGAGCATTGTTCAGGCAATTATCTGATAGGCTTGCACAAGTCCTGTGTAACTAAGAAGCTCAGGTGACTTCAAAACCTCTCCCCTATCCACTCTATACATCCAAAAAGAATATTTGTTAAAAGTTTACCTAATGATACCCTGGCAGGAACAGCTCTTCTGTCAATCCAAAATGAAACCCAAGACAGCATCACCATCAGCATGGCTGGGAAGTAGGTTTGTAGCAGAAAAAAGAAAATATGTCTCCGAAGTGCAAAGTTTATAAAAAGTCGATTGTACCAACCTATTGAAAAAAAAAAAAAAAGGAGGGAGAGAGGAACAGGTTGGGAAGAAGAGAGCTGGATTATTTTTGAGCTCTGTTCACCTGCTTCCAGGAGGAATGGTAAAGTCACATCAGTAATAGTAACTGCCCAAGAAATATTGGTTTTTTTTAATTTGGTTTTATATAGTGCTTTACAAAATGTCCATCCTACCTCATTAAAATACTGATGCCTTGGAAGTGAGGAATCACAACTGCATAAATTATAATATATTATAATGATATTTATAATTATG
>JANHGL010019566.1:0-42425 GCA_024611195.1 Ceyx melanurus | reverse complement strand
TCCCGCCGCCGGCCCGCCCCTCTCCCGCCGCACGCCGATTGGGCCGCGCCGCGGCAGCGCGGGCGGCGATTGGCCGACAGCGGCGGCTGCGGTAAGGAACGGCGTTCAAAGAAAGGGGCGGGGCCGCCAAAGCCGAGGGCGAGCCGGGACGCGGATTGGGCGGAGCGGGGACGCGGATTGGGCGGAGCGGGGCCCCTGACAGACGCGCGCACGCGCGTGCGGCCGCCTCGGGAGCGAACGGTGCGCCTCGCGCCGCGGGCGCCAACGGCCGCGCGGGCCTGAGGGGGCGGGCGGGGGCGGGGTGGAAGTTGGTGCTGGGTGCTGCCGCCGGCCCGTTGCCGGGGTCCTGAGCGAAGAAGCGGCGGCTCAGCGAGCCCGGGACGCGCTGCGGGGGGGAGAACGGCGCTTCGTGGCTCCGAGCGCTGCGGGCGGGCGGCAGCGGCCGGTGTTCCTGGCCGGTGGGGGCCGGGCCGCGCTCCCTAGAGGCGGAGGCTCCAAGGACACCTGTCCCGGAACGGGCCGCGACCCTCGCTGAAAGTCACCTCGGCGCCCCTGCCGAGATGCCCTTGGCGCGCAGATGCCTCCTAGGGAGACAGCGGCTCTGGGCAGCTGTAAAGCGCTGGCGCTCACATGTGAAGGAAGCGCGGGGCTGAGGGTGGGGGGGAAAAGGGGAGGTGCCAGAGTCAAGCGGCGGCGAGTTCTCCCCTTCCAACACTGGCCCCTGAACTGGTGAGTTCAGAGGTGAAGGACGATGTGAAGAACAGGAATCTTCCTCTCTCCTACTACTTCCTTTGACCAGGCATTGGGTAACATTTATGCCAAATGAACATTTATGAAAAATGAATGCTACCTTGAAATAAAAATAGGGTTTTGGAGGTGCAGCTTGCCTTGTTTTGGGGGGTGTTAGGTGCGATTACACTGATGCCCAACACGCAAGAAGGCTGGGCTTTGACACAGATACAACTGAAGGAGCAGCAGCAGTTCCCAGGCACAGGCAGGGCTGCCTACCATGGTCCTGCTCCCTCCTGCCATTCCCCACTGCTCTATTGCCACAAACCATCCTCTATCCAGCCACAAACCCTGGTAAGGGGAGTGGAGGCAAGTTAAGGAACCAATGTGGTTGGCAGGGGCTACTGCCACCCCAAGCCCCTGTGGAGCAGGCTCTGGCAGGCAGCTGGCAGGGACATGCTCTACAGGGACTTTCTGTCTCCATGTGCACGTCAGTTCCCATTCCCATGCCCTCCCTGGGGCAGGTCTGACTGCAGCCAGTCTGCAACAGGTGCCCCTGGAGAAAACGACTCCAAAACCACTTTGCAGTTGCAACCTGGAGTTAGGAGTTAAAGAGCAGAGTATGCAGAACACTGTGCATAATGCAGTGTGTGGGCACAAGGGGAGTATTACACTATTTCAAATTACATTTTCCTCTGGAAATTGCCCCTAAAAATTGTTCAATACATAATGAAGGATGAAAGTTCACAGTGACTTTTGAAGTAAATTGGTTACTCCTAAAACCAGAGGGCCTGTTGGGGAGCAGGACTAAGCATGTGTGGTTTCCCTTCGGGTTGGACCAAACCTGAAAGACTCCAGCTTTCCTTCTGAGGAGCCTTCTCAGGGCAGCACAAAGACTTGGAACTGCTTCAGGCAGATTCCTCTTGTCTGTTGAAGAGCTCAGGCCTCAGAAAGTGAGGCTGGTGCTGTGTTACCCAAAGGTTCCCAGCAGAACAATATT
This sequence comes from Ceyx melanurus, assembly GCA_024611195.1. NCBI lineage: Eukaryota > Metazoa > Chordata > Aves > Coraciiformes > Alcedinidae > Ceyx > Ceyx melanurus. The sequence continues at coordinate 40,696 of JANHGL010019566.1, read as the reverse complement.
CCTTAGTAAAAGAAGATTATTTAGGCCTCAGAGAAGCAACAATGACAGTTAACTCCCTACTAAACAGCAAATACGCTCTGGAGGGAGCTTACAGAGTTCAGACTTTTTAACTGAAAGGATTCCAGAAGTAAAACAGGAAAGTGTTTTCATCAGCCAAGTGATCAATGCCAGCAAAGGGTGATTTTTTCCCACGCTAGTTCAGAGCAGCTCTAGATACTCAAAAAATAGAGGAATGAAGTATACTAAGGAACATTAACAGCTAAAAACATCCTGAGTAACTAAAACTCAATCTCCTCCCCTCCAGGACCAAAAGCCCATCAGAATAATTCTTTCACAGACCTCTCTTGCTGGGCAAGGAAACGCCCAGGAATCAATGACGTGCTTTACAGTCCTGCTGCTTCCAACAGAATCCACTTCCCCAGCACCTCAGATCCTCAGGACAGAAGGTCCCCTACACTCCTGAGCAGGCTCCCAGCAGAGCTGCCAGCTCCAGCAGTTCCACCTCTCGAAGCAAAGGGAGCATGTAGATCAGCATTGTGGTCATGTCTTTAGATACTGCTGCTGCCCCGAGGAAGAAGGGAGCAAGAACCTGCCTTTAATGGCAATTTACTGATTCTTTGCCAGGGCTGAGGCCTCTCAGGAGCCCCCTGAAGTGTCAGGTGGAAGCTGGAGCTGCACTGTCACTGCAGCAGTGCTGCTGAGTCACCCCTCCTCTCTCTGCCCTCATTTACTTACTCTTGTCCCTCCCTTATGCTGGAACAAGCATTTTTCTGGCTGGGTAGTAAACTGAGCTGTATTAAAGGTGACAGGATTGCTGGAGTTTTGGTCACTACAGCAGCACTGTACCTGTGCCAGTACCAGCCAAGTGCCTTTCTGATAGCACTGCTGTATTCCTGCTTGTGGAGCTACACTGCAATTCTACTGCTCACCAGGGCTTCAGAACTGAATGCCAGACAGTAAGAGTGGAAATGCTCTAAATACAGTTTTGCACCATTGAGGAGATGGTGCAATAATAATAATTTAGCTAGTCCTGTGCCCACAGCACCAACAGCACCTGTAATAATGTTACAAGAGGGAACCTGTACGTGGTGGTTAGAAAACTGCAAATTCCTTCCTGGTTTCTGCATATGAATTTATGCAGAAAGGCCCAAAACTGTCTGCTTGGAACAGGACTAAAAGGCTTTGTGCCAAGAAATAAAGCACATACATAAAAAACACCCAGCAGTGGTGCAACACTTATCTGCAAAATTACCTGGAGCATCAGGCTGAAGAATTTGCTCACACAGACTAGTGATGGGCAGAGATCTCACGATGCATTTGGGCAACCTCAGCATCCCTTGGCCCAGAGGAGGCTCCACTCCCCTGTCTGGGCTTTCACATCACATCTCCACAGCTGGGGTGGCACTGGCAGGCAGCACTGCAACACAGTTTATTTACCACATATTAACCTCTCCACACACCCCAAGAAGACCCTTTTTTTTGTTTCTACCACTCCATCTCCCCAGCAAAGATTATCAGAACTGTGCTGCTGGCAGCAATCAGCCCCAAGGTCACTCCTGTTAAGCCAAAACAGCCATTTCAATCCAATGCCATCTGGAACAGAGAACAGAGTTGATATTACCAAGTCAGAGAAAGTGCTAGAGAAGTCAAAATTCCCTACTTTGTGAAAAACAAATAGATAAAGTCTAAGAAATTTCCCTTATGTACTACAGGAATATTTTTATACACAAAAGATGCCAGTAAGAAGAAATTTTTCACACATTAAGTTCAAAATATACTTAAAGTAGATAAATTCTGATGAAAAAAGGTTTTCATTACTATGAAAAAAAAATCTATTTTATGAGCAAACTGAAAACTTAACCTTTCACCTCAATGTTTATAAATGGAAAAAATGGATCAATCTACTGCATTATTCCAGGCTGGAACAGTAAGTTACCACCTGCATGATTCCATTAGCATAAGCCACCTTTAGAGGCAAAGGAAGATGCTTTAGACCTACTGCAATCAAAATGCACACACATTTCTACAAGCAGAAGAACTTGGCAAGAACTGCTAAAAACAAACCAATGTTTCAGGGTTTAATTCCTTCCATCTACAAGAATCTACAATTATTAAAGGCTCATCTTTGAGCTTTACAGCACATTTACATGAGCAAATGCCCCACAGCTCTCCTCACTCCTCCACTCCTGTACAAACCACATACAAGAAGTCAGGGGTTTGCTGTACAAACATCCTTTGACATTTTAATACAGATGCAAATGTTCTCTGGCACACCCTTTCCTCCCTGGTGCTGGGTACTGCAGTACAGAGCACTTCTGGTCCATGCTCCTGGGATCTTCAGCTTGAAGTCACACGGACTGATCAACAGTCCACAGCTTCTGCCACTCTGAAGTTTTAAATAGTGAGGAAAAAAAACATCTACCACTTGTTTGTATAACAATCAACAGTTTATTAATGGATATGGTGAAATTTTAGCTATCCACCAAAGATGTGTAAAAAATTGTCATGAAAGTAAAAATAAATAAAGCTGTTTTTAAAATCAGTCTTGTTTTACATCTCAGTTCAGAATGCAACATTTAACACAAAACTGTCATTGAAGTTTTAAAGAAGTCTACTGATATTCAAATTACAGCTTTTATGACAAATCTAATGAGAACTGAAACTGATTTGGTTTTAGGTTTAAAGACTTTCACATTCAAATACAGTGTCTGGTTTAGCACAATACTTCCTTGGACAGTGATGGGCAACAGTGATGACATATTGCTGTATTCTGACATAAGGCACTATGATATGAATATGCCATACACTTGCCTTATGTCACATATATCCATTGTACCAGTGACTTCTGTCAAATACAAAATGAAAACTTTCAGAATGCAGTGCATTTTAATGAAGGACATCATGTGAAGTCTTCCAGCAAATGTTTTGAAGACATTTTTGAAATACAAGCCTACATTTTAACATAAGCTTTTGTCATGCTGCTTTTTTTTTTCTTTTTTTTTTTTTTTTTGCAACATCACTGGGGGGAAGAGACTCATCAGCCATCACTAAGTCCCAACACACATTCTCAACCATCCTGCTCTGTTCTATTGCAGTCGCTGCTCTTGAGACAAACTTGACCCAGAAACTTTGTTGAGGTTCTCCTACACATGTGGATACAGTCCCAGCAGTCATTCGCTTTCGTTCTCTTTCTGTTTGGCACCTGTGAACAGAGGAGGAAAGCACACGTGACTTCCTCAGCACAGCTCCTGCTCATCCTCAGTGCTGGAACTTGGGATATGTTACTGGCATCCTACTGAAGAACTCTTCTGGGAACTTTAACTAAAAATGGCTTTGAAGATTCTTCCAGAAAAAAAAACTTAGTTTAAAAAAAATTGCCCCAAAAGCCACACCCCAAACCTGCCCATCAGCTTAGAAGCCAAGCTTCATCATCACCACGGGCTTGGGAAGTGAACCCCTGTTTGAGAGCAAACTAAAAATTCAGATTTACTAGACTGCTGATGGACCTATTTTTCCTGGCTCAGAAGCAGATTTTGCTTGTAAGAGGCATCCAAGCTGGATTCCTGTTCAGCTGAAGTGGAAAAGCATCTTCTCCAAGTAATCACACCAGCCACATGCTGGGCAACAACTTAACCCTATGGAGAGTTTGGCTTCAGTATTCAACTCCAGAGAGCAGGAATTTCTTGCCAGAAACCTCAAGCTACTACTCAAATGTGTCATCAAACGCTGAAAAATTCATGAAATGCATCCAGTTTTCATATCACAACTGCTACTTTTTTTCCCCTAATGTAGGCTGGTCTCAATCCCTACCAGTCAATACATTCTCTTTTCTACCCAGTGAAGAGGACACCTTTAGGGCATGTTTTATCTAGTTGCTCTTATGCATCTCCTTTAAGAGGCAAATCACACTCCAGACACTAATTGGGGATGTCATCTCTTCATGAGACAAATTCCAATCTAAAAATGGGCATCTGACTGTGGAACTGCTCCTCAAAAATACCTCCCCACACCTCATCTCTTCCAGTGGCATAATCCTGCCCACTGTGTTGCTTAACCCCTGTACTCAGTACTGAACTCTTCTGTGAGCCAGTTTCATGTGCCAACCTGACAACTCTGCAGCTTTTTTGCTGGCTCAGTTTCCCCTTAGATCAATGGGTTAAAGCTGCTCAGAGGGATCTGCTCAGTGTGGGTGCTGCACACACTGCACACCTGAAACACATAGCCCAGAGTATGGGAGCAGGAACTGCCTTTTTGGAATTACAGAGCACTGTTACCTCAGCTCACAGAGTTGTGACTGAAGGGTCCTTGTAATTCCAGAATAATAGAGTCCTTGGTTTGTCAGGATCCAGATTAACCTTTTCTGCCTAAACTTGGCTCCATTATGTCCTCCTGTCAGGAGGCAAACTGCCTCCTCTGCCTGTCTGCACATCTCCCTCTGGGGAGGGACACCTGCCTCTCCAACTCCTTCCAAAGGATTTATGGCAAAGGGCAAAGGCAGCATCCATACCTGCTGGTGTGAGTACCAATGCTTGTAGAATGTCAGAAAGGGAGATGATCCCCACAATGCTATCTGCTTCATTCACTACCACCAAACGATGAACCTGCAAGCAGGGAAAATATTTTGAGAGCCTGATTTAAAGTAATAGCTAAAACAAATTAAAAAAAACCAACCCATAAAGTATCTTAAGAGTAATGCAATACCAATCTCACACAGAGTCAAATGGTTTGTGTTGGAAGGACCTTAAAAGATCATCTAGTTCCACATAGAAGGCAGGGACACCTTTCAGTAGATCAAGTTGCTCAAATCTCCATCCAGCCTGGCCTTAAACACTTCTAGGGATGAGGCATCCACAACTTCTCTGGGCAACCTGTTCCAGTGTCTCACCACACTCACAAGACAGAATCTGTTCCTAATTTAAATCTATTTTCAGTTTGAAATCCCTTACCCTTTGTCCTGTCACTGCACTGCTGCTGAGGAGTCCCTCTCCAACTCTCCTGTAGGTACCCTTTAGGCATAGGAAAGCTGCTGGTCTCCCTGGAGCCTTCCCTTTTCCAGGCTGAACCACCCCAAATCTGTCAGCCTCTGGGGAGGTGCTCCAGCCCTCTGATCATCTGCATGGCCCTCCTCAAAACAAACACACTTGCCCTACATAAATGAAACCCAGTGCATATTTAAAAAGCACAGTTCTATCACATGGCAATCTCAAAATATAAGATACAGTAATAAAATGAAATGAGGCTGCCTTCTGACAAATACTGTCTGAGAGAGGCACAGCACTAAAACTTCATGTGTTTTGACATGTCTGAGTTGGTTTTAACTTATTTTTTTCTCACAGGGATACACAACTGAAACTGAGGGCCAGATTGGCTTTCAAATCCTTACTTTGCATGAAGAATGAAGGAAAAAAAAAATTTGACTTACCTATGGAAACTCACTGTAAGCACATAGACACGGGCAACATGCAAGAAAGATTTACCAACACTAAGACCTTATCTTTAAATAACAATCCTATCCTTGCAAATCTATTATAGGAAACAATTTATAGTAGAAAACTATAAATGTCCTGACTGCATGGAAAGAGGGTGGCTACTCCTACATCCTGAGTCTCATCAGCCAGAGCAGTGAAGGACCCCTGCAGAAGCATCAGAGTGCACCAATGTCAGCCCTGGTCCCAAAGCCTACTGCACATGGGCACAGAGCTGGGTAACAAACATCACAGCTCAAACAGCTCCTAAGTGATCCTAAAAAGGGTGTCTGTCAAAAGCAGAGAGCTGGCTATGTGTTTACTTCTCACTAAAGTACTTTTTAGTAGTGAATGCTCTCTTCACTACTCAAGTTCAAATGAACAGATACAACAGTAAAGAAAGTGCAAAGAATTTTTCTCCTCATGGAGGTGACAGCAAGAAAGCTGCATCAATTGTCATTTAATAGATGTTAGTTTTTGTTTGAGGTCAACCACTTCGTTGCTAGTCAGATACAAGCAAAGAGCCCTGAATTATTTTCATACCCACCAGACACAGGGAGGAAAGAGAGGGACAAGAGAGAAATATTACTTTTTCTTTTTTTGCAGTTGAAGTCAAAACAAAGTGGAGTTGAGACCACCTCAGTCTCACACCTGAGACACCTCAGAGACAACTGAATCTGGTAATACTGATTTTCCTCTGCAGAGAGAGGCCTAACGGAGGAGTAAGGCAAGGCCTGCATACTCCTTTACCTCCACTTAAGAGAAAGTTCTCAGTCCTAACAGACAAGATAAACTGCCTCAGGAGAATGGAAAGCACAGAGAGAAATCACTTGCACAAGCAGTTAGGGAAGACTTCTTCACAAGAATTTCTTTCCTGACCCTGTAGAAGAGCAGTGCAGGCCTCGTGCACAGCCTAACTGTGCCCGTTATGTTCCCTGCCCATCCACCCAACAGGGGGACCTTACAAGAATTGTCTGCAAAATCTTATGGCAGGCTTGGAAGAAACTTGATTCTTTCCAAGAAGCTTTGCATTCAGTTCAATTAATGCCATAAAGCACATAACCAGCTGAGGGTTATTAGAGGTACTGACAGCATTTTTGCACTTCCTGATACCCAACACATGGAGTTACGAAAAAATACTTTCACCAAGGAACCAAAATAACTTAGAAAGGATAATTTTCTGCTACTTATCAGTATGGCAATAAAACTTTAAAGGGAAAAATAATGAAAATAAAAAAGCAAACTCACCTCAGCCTTCACTATTCTATCCACAATGGTCTCCAGTGTTTCCAGCATACTACACTTTACAACACCTTCAAAATACTGAGAACGGTGCTGTAGGGCTTGTGTCACCGTGATATCTAGGTTATTATATGTTTTTTCAGCAGCAAGATTCTGATTAAAAAGAAACAAAACAAAACTAATAAACAAGGCACATAACACATCTCAGTGCTTAGTAATAAAGTATTCAAGAAAGTAAGTATTTTGGCAGCAGGTAGATACGTGTTTCTGGGGTAAATTGAGTCTATTCCAAGTCACAAATTAAACAAGGCAGATGCTTTTCAGATTTTGGGAAGAGTCAAATGTGTGATTGCTTTACACACCATGACAGCCTGGGGACTGGGATAACTGACAAAACTGCTGTGATATGCATTAAGCCAATGAAAAATCTCCATTCTTTGCTATCTCATTTGCTTGATGTCAGTCGTCCTGCTGTGCCATGGGTAGAAAAATGTAAAGAAGTTCTATGGATTTTAGAACATACAGAATATATTGTAACCACCTACAATTTTTTGCTGTTTTTCACAGGAATAGGGGAGGACAACAACTGCTCTGAATACCGCCCATGAAGCAGATCTTTGTGGAGATAGAGGACAAGCTAAAGATTTTCTTCACCTTTCTTATTTGTGGGCTCAAACTGCCCCTCCTGGACTGCACCAGCACTGCCATTTGACAACAATTCTTGTGTGTGTATAATTCTTTTTATAGTACCTATTAAAATATAATCAATGAAAACCCATCAACACCACTAAAATTAAGAAGGTTAAGAGTCTGAAAGCTGATGTTCTCAGGCTTTTAAGAAAGGAATTTGTTCAGATCAGCAAAAGCTTTCTTTGTAGGTGAGACCACAGCAGTATTTTGATAGTGTTGGGACATCCTGGCCTATTGATTTTGTGTGCTAGAGCACTGAAGAACAAAGACATGCCTTTAAAATGGACACAGTGGACCAAGTAATAAAATTTATTTTTGTTCAGAATATACCATGATTGGTCAAGTTGCTGGATTGAATTACACTGAAAGTGACAAGACAGGTTGGAGATGGTCATAGAGAGAAGCAGCTTTAATTAATTTAACTCCTAATGAAGGACATTAGGAGAACATAAATAGCCTCTGCAAAGTGAAGTCACCTTACACACAGATAACTAGCACACTATAAAGCTATTTCTGTCCCATCACACCATTCCCAGGCCCTCCCCATCAAGATCCTCAGAATGAATTCAGAACTAAGGAAACAGAAGAAATCTATCAACTTTGCCAGCTGTATACACAGGCATAGCTTAAACCACCAATTTGACTAAGTGTATTTGCCACAGAATAAAGTTAAAAATCACCAGTTGAATCTTGCAAATACTGTTTATTGGAAGAGCAGATTATACACTTCAGATTTTTTTTCCCCCTTCTTTTAAAGCTTTAAGCAAACTGGAAAAAGCTGGAAGCCTCAGAGGTCATTATCTTTTAAGAACAGATTATTTCCTCTTACTTAATAAGCACATTAGTATCGGTGAGGAAAATCTCAACTCTTTCCTATGTTACTAACTAGGAAGAAACAACCCTATCCTATAGTAATTATATCCTATAGCCTTTGTGGGTGCTCTTTTCCTCTTTTTCCTTCCTGATCCAAATACATAATTTTTCCCAATAAATGATCCAGCACCTCTAAAAATCCTTTTCTTTTTATTGCCTTATCACTTTAAGTGAGAAAAAAGTGAAAACACATGGAATCTTCCTTTTGGTGTCTTTCTGCAAAAGAATGGGAAATAAAGGAAACATGTCCTGCCCTACAATCTAATCCAGTTATAAAATAAATTGAAACACTGAACCCACCCACTGTGAAATTTCATTGCCCTTGATGTGTTAGATCACTCACTACAGCTATTACCTATTCCCTGGCCAGCTTTTATAGCAGAACAGAATCTTACACAGCAGACAATCCCAAAGGAAGAAGACAAATGCCTAGAAAAGACAGGCAAGAACTGTGACATGGTAACATTTTCAGCATTAAGAGCCTTGTTTGCAGCCAGAGAGATTCACAAACTTAAAGTATTTCCATTTGGGACTATTCTCCCTACTTCTGAAAGCATTCTCTGCAGTGTTTCAGACATCTGGATTCTTCATTAGCACCAGCAGGCTGGTGGAATAAGCAACTTGGGCACTTAAATCTCTGAAAGGAATGGAGCTATCAGAAGTTCTAATTAGAAGGCAGGTGATAAAGCTGGGAGGGAATAATGGTAAAAAAAAAAAAAGCCCTAAACATATTTTTCAAGTTTCTGAAGACCACAAGAGCAGAAGAACCCTTGCTCTCCAAGGTTAGCAAATCATGGCAGGAAATCTGACTGTGCTGTTGCATTCTTGAAGGAAAACCAGAAACAGTGGCCCAAATTAGATGTACAGCCAGAGGGAATACAGATGCAATGCTCTGGAGTCAAACTTGCACAAAAGAATGGGTCAAGTATCTTTAATTCCCTGGGAAGGCCAAGCTGTACAAAGCACCCAGGCTGCAGGAAGAAAGCTGCATTCTCTTTAAAAACACACCATGGAATGGCAGTAGCCAGGAAAATAAAATAAAATAACCTCTCTCAAAACCAGAAACAAAAGCAGCCCATGCCCTCTTTTTGTAAAGGTACAGCCAGATCTGATTTTGGGTAACATCCAGAGCAGTAGCTGCCTCTATGCATCTCCTCCTCCTAAGGATAGCTTAAATAAAAAATAATTATTAAAAAAACTGCTGTGCAGAGTCAGTAGAATCAGTTTGATTCAGTTTGTTACCTAAAGCCTAAGGAACAAGATAGCCAAAAATGAACATATTAACCAATTAATTTGCAAATGTTTAGTGCATATAAAATATTTAATAGAATGCAAGAGATATACTTACTATTACATCAAATTTGGAATAAATATCTACAACTTTTCCTAAAAAGAAAAACAAAAGTAATTTAAGTTCTTAGAATGCAAAACTACCATTTGTTATAATTACACAGAAAGAAAACAAAGCAGGTCAAGAAGGAAAAACCCCCCAACAGCCTCCCAAATGATGTTCTTCCAAGCCCAGTAACCTACATCTTGTGTAAATATTAAAAGCCCTCTCTCACCCTCATTTTGACTGTTAATTCTTACCTCTCTCCTCCACCCCCCTGCATCAGCCCAGGGCTCAGCACTGTTTATCTTCCCTTCTGCACCCAGAGACCCAACACACCTGACTCATCCACAACAGGTAACGCCGATATCCTTCTCTCTACAAATATATTCAAGGCTTTAATGATAGGAGTGTCTGGATGTATGAAGGCAATGTTGTGGTAAGTTCCTATTCCAAGTTCATCCAGATTCTTCTTCATAAAGGCAGGCTTTGGCATCTCTGACATCTAGGAAAGCCAGAAGGAATGGATTTACAGTGCATGCCCATGTATTTATTTCTGTAGCAACCCGTCACTAAAAGATTTTGATCCTAAGCAATGTCATTCCCACTGAAACAGGAGACAGCAAATCATAGTTGACACCAAATGCTTTATTTTGAACTCTTGTTGCTTCGTTTGGCATCCTGTTCATTCCTAAGAGAGCTAACAAACTACTGTGAGTAATGATAATCTTGTCTCTGGGAGACAATCCATTTTTCTCTTCATGTAAACAAGCTTCTGAAGCTCAGTAGATGTTCCAGAAAGGACAGCAAGTTACTCAAGTAGAGGAGGGAAGTCCTTGGTGTTTAAGTTTCTTTAAATGACTACAAGTAAAGGTAACATACAGGTCCTATGTCAATCTTTATTTTCTTTGTTATCAGAGAAAGACAGAAATTAATATGGAAGTTTATCAAGAAGCTTCTGGACTAAGAATTAAATTAATTAACATTAAAGTTGTCTACTGGGGCCAGGGGGAACCAGGTAAGTAAAGCATAACTTTAAATACTTACAAAAAGCTGGAGGAACTTGAGGATTCTTTTATGGGTAAGTATATAAAGTGCATTTCCACTGACTGGATCTATAACTGGCAATCTGTGGATTTTGTTTTTGATCAATGAATATACAGCATCAAAAAGGCTGAAGAGGAAAAACATTCATTTATTTTTAATGAATTCTAGCTGATACTGAGTAACATCCAGTAATATATACACACATTTACAAACCCCTAAGAAGTCCATATGACTAATTATTTGCATTATCTTTAATGGTATAGAAAAAATAAATTAATGGATTTCAAAATAATTTTTGCAGCTGGTACAACACATGAATAATGATTTGCTCATGAACATCTAAAGCCAGTAACAAAATGTGATGGAGCACAGTAGAAAGTACAGCACAAATAGTTCTTCACAAGTGTAAGACAGTCACTTGTAGTTTAAGGAACATGACCTAGTAGTAAAGCAGAACAACATGGATATTGTCCTCTCTTAAGGGAAGTTACTGGTGTTGGAACGTACAGGTAGGAATGATGAGAACAGGACAGCTGAAAGGCTCTGCACCATTTCTGATTTGCAAGAAACAAATACAGTTTGCAGGCTGGCTTGGAGGGTCATTATGGTGCCTTTTTTGCATTGTTTTGGGCATTTTGATCCATGTCTAATTCATTTACCAGAACAGTTACACTAGAGACAGACAGAAGTTCCACTAAAAAGTCTTATAAATAGTCCCCACTTGCAATAAAAAAACCTCCCACACCTCCTTGATTATATTCAGACAGTCCATTACTGTACCCTAGTTTACAATATAAATTTTATTATTATATAAAAGAATCTCAAAGTCATTGTTGAGATGGAATTGGTTTATTTCAAATTAAGCAGGCTGAAAAGCAAAAGCTTACCTTGCATCTGGGGAGATGTTCACTAAAGGTTTAAATGTTTCTTGTAAATAAAGTTCTGTGTAGAGGAAAATTAAACAGACTGTTACCACGCTACAGGAAAACATTAGCTTGATGAAATAATTTTATTAACTAATTCAAACAAAATTAAATGCAAGACAGCAACAAACACTTCATAGTTATTCTACCACTTTCACACACTTCCCTACACTGGCGTGAAGGCCAAGTGAGACTGAAGTTGTCACCACCAGGGGTCACTGCGACAACAGCAAATGATTCTGCAGCAGTTCTGTGCGGAGCTGCTGCTGCAGGGAGCACTTCTAAAGATGATTTTAATGGCACACAGTCCATTTTTTACATAAAGCTTCCTCCCTGCACTCAGCACTTGTGCAACATGCTGGCTGTGGACAGGAATTTCTAGTCACATCGTGCAGTTCCCTCAGGCTCAACCCAGATCACTCTAGTCCATGTCCTGGCTCACACAGAACAAGAAGCAGCAGGAACCAATGGAGCAGCTTTTACTATTTCTAATTTCTCAAAGCATACGGAGAGAGAGAAGTTAAGTCTGTGACTACTTAAAAACCCACTATACTAAAAAAGCATTCAAACATGTTAAATTATCAAACAAGTAGTAAAAATTCTTACCCCTCCAGGTTTCTATCTTGTGCTCCTCCAATTCATAAATTTGAACCTGGAGATGGAAAAGTTTAGCTTCAAGTATTCATTTCAAACTCAATGTTATTAACAATATTACATGTATCTTAATTTCCTTACATTTCATTGCAGAGAGTTAGATTTCTTGGCAATAACAAGCAGAGAGGACACAGTCCTGCTCAGAGCACCATAGTGGGCCTATCATTTCAGGGGACAAGACAGATGTTTTACTGCCTAGGTGTGCAGTCTAGATCTCTTCCAGACTCAAAGGCCATCTCCTCATTAACTTCTCTTATCTAAAGCAACCATGCCAGAGTAAACCCTCTGAGGATTCCTCACACCCAAACCAGTTAAAAGCTTACCCTGATCACTTGACTCCTTAATAGAGATGAGTTTTACTGTTGCTTGATTGCAAACAAGCAAGAGCCCTTGATTTAATGCTCAGTTCCACCAGAGCCACCAATGTTGTATTCCCTCCTCCCTCAAGTTTAATCTTTTCCTGCTGTTACATTCTCCAAGTGTTTTAAGCCACAGATGCTCTCAGCATTTCTCCTGCAGCAGCCATGCTGCTCATCAGACCTGTGCCCAGCCAGTCCCAGGAATCAAGTGGGGAAAAAAAGTGTTACAAAAATGTTCCTCATCCATCATTTCAAGGTATTCTCTTGTACATGAACAGCAATGTGCTTCACACTCTGTGTGTGGTGACATGTTTAGGAAGAATGACTAAAATATTTCAGAATGGTATTTTCAGCATAATTTTCTCTATTAGGGCTACAGCATTTCCTGGGGGAACTTTGTTTTTGTTTTATAGAGACTGCATCAATCACTTCAGTGAAATGTTGTCTCTTCTCAGCTACTCCTCCTTAGTGCTGCCATTTTTAGCACAACCTATGGAAGAAGATGTTAAATAATTTACACAGGCCTGGTACCAGTCTGACCCTAAACAAAATTATATGGAAAAATTGGTAGTATTGAGGTTGAGGGTCATTCCAATATGGAAGGCTTTTTATGGAAGTCACCACTGGGCAATAATTTCTCCCCTCATCCCTTGTAAATCCCCAGGGGAAAAATAAGTAATTCTTTACCAAGAAGAAAGGACAGTGCACCACACTATTGGCATCTGCTCAGATGACTATGAGGATAAAAAATGGGCATGAGTTTTGAGAAGCCCAAAGCCTCAGATGCCAGCTTCACCCAACTCCTGATTTTTTTTAGCTAGTAAAACTGTGTGTACAGTAACTTGGTAGAGGGGGAACTGTGATTTGACAGGTACAAAGGGATGTAAATGTATGAACAAACAAGCCAGAGAATTTGATCAAGTGACTGCCAATGGGAATGTTAAATTAGTTAATTGGAGGCAACAGATCCCCAGCTGATTGGGGGACTCAGCCATTAACTAAAACATTTGCATATATTTAACTAGTTTAACTTGTTTGTTCTCCATCATCACTCCAAGAGCAGAGTAACTTTGTAAAGCCTCCAAGCCTCTGTGAGCTAGCACTGTGTTAACTCTGCACACTCCTGGAATAGCTCTACTGTAGTGATATTATATAAACATGTGAATGAGCCACACATAGCTACAGACTTGATTTTTTAAATGCATTTAGCTTAAATTATATCTTAATTTAATTTATATCCTCCCCAAATGGCTTTTGGTTGGTATTTGCCATTTATATAGAGCTCTAATTACTACTGAGGTATGTGCTTTGAAACATCCTGAACACAAATACATACAGTGATCAACATTCCAGCATTTTCCTTCATGATCTTTATGTCACATCTATTTTTAGTGATCATCTCAAGCCAGGTCCTTCATCCCAAGTGCATTATTCATTAGTTGCAACACTAAGTGGAGCCTTGTATCCAAAATGAAGGCTCTCACTGTAGTAAACACAACAGAAAATACAAACAGTAGAACTCAGTGGGGAAATTCCTCCTGCTCATAGCTGTGTAACTGAAGCAGACAGTGTGGTACTGCCCAAGCTCATGGCAGCATCCTGGCTAAAGCTGGGAACTGAACCCAGGTGTCCAGACACATTCTGACTACCCTGCCCACAGTCACCTTTTCTTTCAAAAGCACCCAAAGAAGCCTGCAGTGAGTATTCCTGGGATCTAAGCTTCCCATGGGATCAAAGTGTAGCTGAGCATCATACTTACCATTGGAGACTTATAGTATCTATGCAGTATGTTAATGAAATCTGTAATTGTTAACATTCCTGTAACAAATGATACATAAAAAAGTTCTTCAGATACTCAATATAAAGAACTTCCAGCTGTTCTCTATTTATATTCACAATATAACAAACACAACACACAGCTTCTGTTGGACTGATGAACAGTGGAATTCCCAAACTTGGCATATTCACTTTCACACTGATACAATACTTCAGAACAAAAGCAGATGTCTGAATTAGTTCTCCAAATTAACCCATATGCTTCTCCTCTTTCAATCTGACTCAAAGAAAACCTGGAATCCAGACTGCAGCCATCCCCAATGGCACAGAAAAGAGGGTGGTCAGAGCATGTTTAAAGGTCAGAGAGCTAATCCTTGCCTTTCATTTTTATTTTGAATAAGACATTTTCATTATGGACTTGCCAAGTCAGGCAGAGTCTCAGACTCAAGTGAGGGAACAGTGTAATTCATTTTCCTCAAATATTACTTACTGAAGAATTTCATTCAATCATATCCACAATAATCCTAAACATCTGTGTTGAAACATGATTTTTTATTTTTAAAGACAGCCAGTACATCCACAGGATATATATTTTAACCACCAAACTATGTAATATAATCTGGAAGATTACTTCATCTATCTGAAAGCATGCATCTTAAATTTCAGCTTTCAAGTTCTAAATATGAGAATATGTAATAGCTCTACTGTTTACTACTTTCACATGTAAACTGAAGAATCTAAGAAATGGGGAAGGGAAAAAATTAATCTGGAGGTCAGCTTTAAACCACTAGAGCTTAGACAGACAGAAAATGAAATTCAGTGCAAGACATAACATTTCTGTGAGGTATTACATGAAACTACTGCTCCTATTCCCTTGGATTTAAAAAATATTTTAACAAATACTTAACATTAAATACATTAAATACTACTTAGAGTTCCCATTTCCAGATTTCCTTTTTGTGGCCATTACCTTTATTTTTAAATAGAGTGAAATGTATAAATGAGGTCACATTTCAGAAGGTCAGGACCCAAAAGAATCATTCTTCTCAAAGCACAGCAACAGTATGAAAGCTGGCAACACAACTCCTCACAAGGAGGAAATCCTCTTTGCCAGGGTATGTCTGTGATGTAGATGATGACCAGCCCCAGGCCACTTCTGCAGCAGTAAAGCACCCTGGAAATTCACCTAATCCTGAATAATATTAAAACTACTTACCTACAAAACTCTGTTTTTTACTCTCCCACAGTGGAGCTGCTCTCACACCATTTGCCACCAAGGCAAAAAAGGCTTTCTTTACCTGCAAAAAAGAATGAGCAACTAAACAAATCTTTGCTTTTAATTTACCAGACACGAACAGAAGTGTTTCCCCAGTTACTGGGAAAAAAAATGCAGTATAAACAGGTAGCTGATATTCAACAAAGAAAAATACACACACTCAATAAGAACTGTAAGCCTTTTACTTCTCAAATGGTTAAATAGCTTAGAAAAATCCTTCACAAAACCATATCTGGTTTTGTTTTGTGTGAATATTCTGTGTGAAAGCCTCTGATGAAGCAGTAATTTGACAGAGCTGAAAAGGAATTCCCACTAACTTCACATTTATTCCCACCTGGTTATTATCCATAAAAACTACACCTTTACACCCCCTCAAACATGATGTGGAGTAAGTCTGTAATGAACATAATTATCACAAGTGTCCAGGTTATGGATCTAGCTTAACAGTTGAAAAATCTGCTATATTCTAGTAAATGTTCACTATTGTAACACCTGCATTAAAAGACTGAAACAATTAAGTCTCACTTCCTCTCCAGCTTTTAGGCTCATAATTTATACAACTTAAAAGGGATTGTTTATTTTAAATACCACTAAGCTATGACTTAAGTAGCCTGTTTTGCTACTGAAGTAACCAAATCCTTTCACTTTCTAATTAAGCCTTAGCAATTTCTGAATCAGAAAAAAGCCCCGAAGTAAGTGTGCCATTGTTAGCTACAGCTTTGAAAACATTTCCTATGCCCTCCATATGATATCCAGGGTCATACAGCATTTCACAGAACCTCCTTTTCTACTTCATTAGTGTTATAATGCTGTTTAAATTCCTAAGCAGTTAGTAAGCCTGGTTTGTCCCAGAACACATCCCCCTTGCCTGCACTAAGGCAATTGGCTGTGACAGGTTCAACACCCAGTGTCATCCTGCTGCACCTGAACCCCAGGCTCCAAGATGAGAGTTCTGAAAGCAAACTGGTTCTTGCCTTCTCCACACAGCCCAACAGCTTTCTGCCTGACCATGAGAAGCAAATCCATCCTCCTGACCCCAGCGGATGACAGTTCTCAAAGCTGCTCCCTGACTTTCCAGATGCTTCTGC
Source organism: Ceyx melanurus (assembly GCA_024611195.1). Taxonomy (NCBI): domain Eukaryota; kingdom Metazoa; phylum Chordata; class Aves; order Coraciiformes; family Alcedinidae; genus Ceyx; species Ceyx melanurus. Next base: position 23,973 of record JANHGL010019566.1, on the reverse strand, counting down.
CAGACCATCAATGAACAGGAGACAGGATCTGCTTATCAACCATCACCCCTAACTGCATTAAAACAGAAGAAACTCTATTGGGGAAAACAAAAAAAATACCCAGGACCACAAATAAGACTGTAAGATACACACCACCACTGTTCATCTAGACAGTGACTAAATATGAAGATCCCAGAGCTGTTCAATCACCTCACTGACACAAGCAGGCAGCAGGTAAAACAAACATGAGCAAGTCCACCCCAGGAGCAACCTGACTCATCAGGACAGACCACAGAGAAACCCTCCAGGCAGACACAGGAAGAGTTCCCATATAAAGCATCCCACTTACAGTAAATGCAACACAAGCAGCAGGGAGCTATTTGGGGAGCAGGACTGAGCCAGAAGGGAGTTTGCAAAGCTTCATCTTGAAGCAAGACAAGTGCTTTGTCATAAAAAAAGATGAAAGTTACACTCAAACTGTCTAGAACCTAGACCTTCAGCTTTGGCATCATTCCACAGTAACAGCTACCAAGGGAATAATGGTCACTGTCAAATTATGTCCCAAGTCTTCCACAAGAGTTAAGATGTTCAAGCTGTATCAGAGCAAGCAGGAAACTGCTCATCTATTATGGCCAGGGGCAAATAGCTTTCTTCCAGATAGTAATCATGCAACAGAACACCTCCAGCAAGCTCACAAACTGTCATCAATAACCTGGAAAAGCAGCACAGCCCCAGCAGAAAATATGTGGAGAGCCAACTACAAGACTTCAGGCAATCTCCAAATTCTTGCTGCTACTTCTCAGATGCAGCAGGGGCCAAGAACACCCCCCAGCACAATGGGAGATGGTAAAACTGAAGTGTTCTTTAGACTCAGAAATGATACTTTGAGAGACCATTCCAAAGATACAGCAGGCAAGAAGCTGAGCCTGTAAACCCAGAAGGGAGGTTTCCTCAAAGGATCAATTCCTGCCCTGATTCCATTTTATTTACAAGTTATTTGTCTGAAAGAATCTCAAAAATCTTCACTTAGATGACATCTTGTCTAGCTTGATTTTGGAAAAACTGAGAGCTGCTGAACAGAGAGAGCTACTGAGATAGCTCAGACTTAAATCCTTTATAAGACAATGAGTTCAGCTTAAGTATGAGGATATTCTACTTTCATGTAATAAATCACCAATGTTTATTAAAAAAATACTTAGTCATCCCTCTGGGTTGTCCCCCTGAACCACAGCTTAAGTGACAGTCCTATTGTGTTCTTCAGATGTATAGCAGAATGTGTTATACAGTTATAAAATAAACTATCAATGCCATTGGTTCTAATGTTAATATTTGTCTCTTAGTGAAGGTAATTTCAAAGCAAAAAGCCAACTTCAGTCTTCTCTGCTAAAACTGCTTTCAAGCACAAACATCCACCCATCCACTCCCCTTTAGTTTCTGTGGTTTACAAGCCTCAGTTGCCCAAAGGGCTGCTTGGTGGCCAGCCAAAGCACTGGGGCATGGAGCTGGGCTTCCATCTAGCACATTTAGATGTTCCAGTGATGCTCATGCAGAAAATACCCACAAGGACCTTCATTACAAATGATATATAGCTTGTAGCCTTTGAAGATCTCCACCACGTCCCATCTTTGGGCCTCCAACAATGTTAATTCTTGACCCCCTCAGCTTTACACTCTGATCTTGAATGTTGGACTGGCCTGACCTTGACAAAGCCATTGTTCCTCAGCCAGATCCCATAGATTGTTGCTGCTCAACACCACATACAAACATTCTTTAAACAAAGCACTTTTGTTCTTGTTAACCATGTAGTGGTCCCAGCACGACCAACCATCAAAGCTGGGATTCATCTGGCCAAACTCAGAGGTTGTTCTGACATACATGCTCATCTTGCACATTTACCACATCCCTTCTGAGCTGACCAGGAGAAACAGGCATTCCTGTGGGGTGACTCAGATTAAGTTGTATCTCAGATGCCATTTCCCCCCCTCACTGACCAGAGGATGTCTAAACACTTAGAATTAGATGAGGAATCCCACTTCATGCAACTACTTGTCTTCACCATTCTCTTTGGGAGAAGCATTTCCTCCTTAAAGAGCTATGCCTTTAAGAAAAAGGCTGCTTAAGGACCTAACAATGAGGACTTCTGCCTAGGGCAAGGGCCAAGCAGGTCCTGATGAGAAGAATTTCATCCTTTACCTTATCACAACCTCAAGCAAAGTAGAGAAAAAATGGGCAAACCAGTTACTGAGAGGCTGCATTTGCTGCAACATCTGAAAAGCCCCAACCAACAAACACCCACCAGCAGCTCCTCCAGCACAGCTCTGCTTTTGAGGTAAGGGGGAAACAAAACCAAAACCAAATTGAGGCCAGAACTTCTGCTGCCAGATTTCATGCTACAATGGACTGAGAGTAAGACCTTAAGTAAGCCTCACAGGCAGAGCCACTGGGATCAGCTGCAGTGGGAAGGGTACAGAAATTCTTTCACAGATTAAGATCTTACCAGAGAAAAGTAGTGGTGGGGCAGGGAAGGCAAGAAAAATGATGCATGATTTCACTCAGCCAAGCACAAACACCTTACCCACACCCTGTGTGGACTAAGAAGTTTCTGCTTAATTGGTACAAGGAGTTCATATTCTCTTCCTCCAAGACCCAGGAATGGGTGCTTGCTATGGCTGGTTTTAAGAGCTGCACAAATTAAGCTCCTGTGCTTGTTGTGCACAACCAACAGGAGTAGCTCTGAAAAAACACAAGTTTTCCCATATTATGCTACTGATTGCAGCCTGATCTCAATCCAGGGAGCTTTTATGTGGCCTGCTCAGCTGCCTCAGCCCATATGCCAGTCAGAAGCTAAATTACACTATTCTCTTACAGTCCTGTGGGATGGGTAAGCAAGGAGGGCTGTTCACACTGCTCAGAAACACAGGCAGTATATTAGATTAAAATTTAGCAACTTTGACAAGAAAAAAAACCTCAAAGCCAATTAAGCAACAGTCAATCCTTCTGTCAAGCTGTGAGAACTCTGTTGTGCCAGCAGCCCCAGAGTCTGCTGTTTCTGGAAGCAAAAGTTTCTAGAGCATTCTTCCTGGAAAAGCTTGGTCTATCTCATTACCTTGGAGAGAGGCAACACCCCAGTCAAGAATGACCTGGAGGGAACAAGAATAATAAATCTATTTACTGAATAGTCAGCACAAAGAAGAGAAATACAAATCCTCTTCTACTCTTTTAATGTGGAATACTCTGCATGCTCTGCAGAACCTAAGTTACATCCACTTCCAGATTATTAAACCACTGAAGTTTCCAGAAAGTTGTTCCAATGTTTTTCTAGTTATGTACTAGAAATGTAAGTATTTGAGCTCTTACTACTGTGTGAGTTACTGATAAAAGGCTACCTTAGTGATAACAACATCTGGTACACTACCAGCTTAGATAATTGCACTGAACAGAAACAGTAAACCATCTAACCATGGATTGTTCAAGTTTGCTTCAGGATACAAAAGGAAAGAGGCTTCTGAAAGCTTATTTATGTAGAGACATATGTAGAATGCTTTTTATTTGTTTATGAAGAAATGCTGGACAAACAACTTTAAAAACAGCTTCATGTGAGCAAAGGTACACGTTTTAACAAAAAAATAAATGTATGCTTTGATAACAGCTAAGAATATCTTCTAGCCAAAGGTTTGATAGAGCTTTTCACACCAGAAGAACTTATACAAACTTCACAAGACACAGCCACTGCTGCCAGACCCTTCTTGGGGCTGCAGATTGCTGCTCCATACAGAGCAGGCAAGTCCCAGTCTTACAATTCTTACCTTTTACACTCCTCTGAGGGCTAATTGCTCTGCATTACAAAATAAGCTAATCCTTTCCATCTTTAGGTAGGCTGGGCAAACTTAAAACAAATTAACAAATTTGTTTGAAGGTCAGACAAAAATCTGGCCTTAAGAAAGCTTACAGAGTTAAGCTTCAGAGAACTTCCCTAAGCTCAGTAAGGGCCATTTCCTTCAAAAATTCAAATAGAGTTCAAGATGGGGGTGGGGGAGGCATTGGCCTCAAAGAACACCTCACAATCAGATGTATGCAGCAACAAGGAAAGGGATATCACATTGGTAGGCAATGTTAATTAGGCAAAAGTAATTTGACTACCAACAGGAACAAAGTGCTGTATTTTGCTGACATCTCAATTCAGTCTGGGAATTACTAAAACTCCCATTTTCCTTCAAAGCAGTAAGATCCATTTCAAAGGAAAAGATTGGATTGCTGTGTCACTGTCTGTACCTGCTGCTACTTCAAATCAACTAACAAAAAAAGAGAAGGCAGCTCTGGATGCCACCTCACTTCCCCACATCTCTGCCACTTTAAATGCATTACCTCTTGCAGAGTACCCAAATAAAGGTACTGAAGACAAACTGGTAACCAGTAAATCCCCCTTCAGGCTCTAAGTTTTCTCGGAGTCTATTATGCAGATAATCCAGATCCATTTATTGAATAATTAGAATGAAGAACAGCAAATGAATGCTCACTCAGAGTAGCCCTTCAGGGCTCTCAACCCTCCTAGCCACTCAATGGGGCTCTAAAGTGTTTGTTCTCCCACTGTTTGCACCTCGGGAGATGTGGAAGAGATCAGAGACTCTCCACTGAGAGCTGCTCACCGTTACGACTTGCCCAGTTTCCCCACCATCCCCACTGAGTTGAATTTCCAAACTTCACAGGATAGCTCCCAACATTTAAGTGTCTCATCTCCTCTCCTGCTCAGATGAGACTTGCTGTCCCCTGGGAAAAGCAGAGGCTGAAGCCTGTCAGAGAGGAGGAACACTCACGGGTCAGTGGCAGGGAAAGCCACAGCACTGCAGTGGAGTTCAGTGTGATCTATACATATTTATGAGCAGCAAATACTCACAGGCTACATCTGTACTAGTTCATGAAGAGTGAAGGAACAGTTCCCTGTCAGTCCAAATCAGGAGACCTGTGGCAGTGAGCTCTGTCCCAGCCATCTGCCACTCCTCAGGGGTCAGTGCAGCCCAGGGCCCATTTCAGGGAGGCAGACTAGATGCAGACACTCTGTTTGGGGGGGAAATAGAAGCTAAACTATACTCAGCCAAACTGAGCTCTGCCAGTTGGCCTGAGGCAGGTAAACAGACCTTGGCTCAGCACATAGATGTTGCTCAAGCATGTGCCAAGTGGCACATTCTCCAGCTGAAGCACAGTACAGTTCTCCTTCAGCATCTGAGCTGATGCCCAGTGGAAGTGCATGAGATCCACTACTGCTTTCCCAACAGCCACGAGTGGGTGCCAGCTGCACAGGTGTGTTCTTGACAGGCAAGCCCAGGCTAGTGTGCCAGCACTACAACCAACAAGTGGTTTGGTAACTGCTGGAACTGAGGCCCTCGTGCCTTCTGATGGACACAATCAGGACTGAGGAGACTGTCAGCCCATTCCTGCTCTTTAGTAGCTACTGTTTCTGCTACTTAAGGCCTTCCTTCTGTTTCCAGTGTAATGGCACCTTACCCTCTGCTCTCTTCTTCAGGGTTAAAACAAAATTCCTTACTTTTTTTTTTTTTTTACACTAAATCCCTCAAAAACACACAGACAAAACATTCATGAATAGATGTTGCTTCAGCATTGCATCTTGTGCCACCTCCTATAAGTTCACACCTCCAGTTTTCCCACAGGGAACAACAGTTTTAGAATTCTTTCCACAGTATCTCATGAATAATTTTCCAGAGGGAAAACATGTGAGGAGTGCTGTGCTCGCTGACCAGTAGAAGGAGACGGGATATTGGAGCCAACAATCCAACGGCACCTTTCAAAGGATGCCAGCAGGACACAACACAGCTCCATTTCCAATTCTTCTTGTACTTACTGCTGCCTTATAGGGAGAGGGACAAAACCAGAGCCCTTAGATATTCTGTTTTAGCTCTAGCATTATTAAAAACCTCAATTCAAGTATTTAGGAACTCAGAGTCTAAATAGACAAGAGATGAAGGGAACTCCCTCACAAGCAAGACAGTGGGTAACTGAAGAAGTCCAGAGCTGAAGTTGGATGTTTTGTACTGAGCAGTAACTGCAGCTCCAGTGCTTTCAGCCATGCTGCAGAACTTCAGAAGGATGCTGCTGATCATGGTACAAACAGACTAATAGTTGCTTGCTGCTCTTGATCCACCCCATTACTTGGCCTTGTTGTGCAATGTGGGCTTTCCCCCTGGTAGATCACAGCACTCCATCCAGCATCAAATACAATTAGCTGATGTGCAAGATGGTTCTGTGAATGTTTGGGGATTAAGTGTCTATTACATGGTTGCCTCCAACTGTGGAAATACGAAGTCTAATTGAGAAGTACACTTCAGACCAAAATTACCTAATGGGCTTAGTTAAGGCGGAACTGGAGCATCTTCAAAAAGAAGAATGCACTGAAACAAACAAAACCCAAAGCAATCCAAAACACACTAAATTACAAAATCCAGGAAATAAAAAGAAAGCCACAGCTTTCTATCACACTACAGAAAAGATTAGTTTGTTTCCATAGCAGGCAGCTAATGCCTTCTGGCAAAAAAACCTCTTCAGACAAAGCCAAGAGTCTAGCAGATGATTTACTGATTAAAAGCAAAATGAAAAACTGAAAACAGAATTTTTCTGGAGACTGTAATAATTTTCATAATTAAGCCAACTATTTTACTCCTAAATCATCTTACCAATACAACAAGAACAAGCTTAAAACACCTGGATACTCTTTAGCTGCTGTTCAGGGATCTTTACATAAAATGGCTTTATGTAAATTCCAATAGCCATGAAGAAGCCAATCTAAGTTGGGGCTTGTGTGAAAGGTTTTAGATAGTGATTCCAACTGCAAAACCAATTACACCCTCTCCTGCTCTGCTAGAAAGCCTTGCCTGGAACTGTTCCTGTGTGACTTGGTCTAGGTGATCCTGCTCTGGCAGGGGGGTTGGACTAGATGATCTTCTAGGTCCCTTCCAACCCCTAACATTCTGCGATTCTGTGTCCCAGCTCCTCCTCTAGTGTAGCGTGAAAGATACAGCTGAAACAATATGGTTTGGTTCAGTCAAAGCAAAGCACTGTGGGAGAACTTGTCTTCAAAAGACCAAATGTCATGTAACTCTCTGGACACACTCCAACCAACTGAGGCAGTGGCAAGCAGGAGATAGATAGATAGATACTCAGAGGCAGGCAGGAGATACTCACTTGTAGCGTAGTGTCGAAAACAACGAGCTTGGAGCTGGTGGGCACAATGTCATAACACTTGTGTGACCTCATGAATCGCACGTAAATGTCACTCTCCGACTCTTCAGGTGCTGCAAGTGAAAACAGGGGGTTGTTTTATTTAAGCAACCTCAAAAAGAAGTAAAAGCACAAGCCAAATCAAGTGAACCCCACTGCAGAAGAACCCTAAAGCCAAACTCCAATTCACACTTTCAGATCCAGACACGCGGTCCCCGCTTTGCACTCTGCATTTCAGATCCATCTTTCCTTTCAAATTGAAGACAAAATCTGCTGTTATTTCTCCATGAAAAAGGGCTTCTGTACTGAAGAGCTGTATTTAAACAATCTTGTTTTTCTAAAAGCAAGCCACTGGAATATGCATCTGAACTCTAGTTACGCACAGAAGCAGCCAGTCTGAAGCTTAATTGGCATCAGGCTTGGCTAACTCAAGCTCCTTGTATCAGCATTTCTCCAATCTCATCTCTGTCCACTCCACTGCTTGCATTTTGTATTTTCTAAAGCAGCAGTGGATGAGTTATGGAATCACTTCCACGCTCTTTAGGCTACTTCACATAAAGCATCACAAATCCAACACTTTCTTTATAAAGCCAGGCTCCACCAGGCTGGAATGGACACACAAACCAGCCCAAATTCACTTACATTTACTTGGTATTTGTCAGAGTTTAGCTATCACAAATACATTCTGGAGATCTGCTCAGGCAAGCCAAGTCTTTTCTTTAAAAGCAGTTTGGCCCTCCATTTTTTTGCAGCAGGTACCTAGAACTGGGTCAAGGTTAACCCCTCTTGCAATAGGCACCCCTTAGACCCTGCCATAATGCACAGACACTTGGCCATATATTAAAGCTTTTCAAGAATGGGAAAAAAAAGGCAAATAAACCCTTGAAATACCTAGTAATCTTTGAATAACTCTGTATTAGGAAGCTAAAAACCTCAAACTTCTTGTTTGCTAGATTTGCTCAAAGCCCATCAGCTAGCACTGCACAAACTGTCACTTGCACAGAGTGGCTTAGCAGTATCTTCAGTCCAGGTCTACAGATCCAAAGCTGGACCTCCCCTGCAAGTGGCTGCTCTAAGATATTGTCAATCTATTTTATGCACTAAGCAACTCCTTCATTCCAATTCTCATTACTCTTTAACACACAAACCAAACCAAAACCTTTCCTCACTGAAGCACAAGCAACATGAAATAAAAGTTCCATCAGAATACAGAGTCCACTGGGAGGAAGCAGAAAAAAAAAAAATAATTTGTTGCAGTTATGTTCTTATAGAGGTCAGGACCAGAAGTGAAACCAGGAAAAAAAAAAAATTGGTAAGAGTTTAGGAAACCAATGTGCAAATTGATAGGGAAAGGACTAAGACACTTGGACAACGATGGTGGGAAACAAACTTTGTGAGATGATCCCAAAGGTGAAGCATGGTCATGTCAAATCACCAGTAAATAAGACCAGCTCCAGCCCTGCTCAGTAACCAGACACTGCACTGCCCTGTCTGTCCTCAGCACTACAGCAGCCAGCAGACTGAACAGGACAACACTAATTTCTCTGCCTCTGATTCAATATATTCCAATTGCTGCCACAAACAATACAGTGGCCCAACAGCTCTGAGTCACCTACAGACCCAAGTCCATTCCCTGCTGACTTCTCCACACCCTTGAGAACCCCAAAACCACTACAAGGGAATTTACTGTTCCAATGCTGAATCTGTACTTTCTATTGAGCTCATGATCTGGAAAGTTAGTTGGCTCAGCCAAGCAGTTTCCCAGCAGGAGGCATCTCAATATAGATCAGAATCAGAGGTGAGAGTCCACTAATGAGTGGCTGAAGGTATATTTCCATGGGGATGTTCATGAAAGCTCTTTTCTTGAAGATTCATCTGCAAGTTTCTTTGCAAGTGAGCATTCTCCATGTGCATTCCTCTCTCCAAGTCAGAGGTGAAGACAAAAAAAGATCCAAATCCCCAGAGCTGTTTTCAGCAATTTTTAACAGAGCACAATCAGAAGTCACCTGAAAGGTTACAAGATTTTTTTTGACAGTTTAACACGTGAAGCTGAGAATTTACAGAGAACATTCTCTGCATCATCATTTTATTTATTCCTCTAGGTAGAGAGCCTTTAAAGAGTGGAAAAAAAACCCCTATTTGTACTTCTGCCACTCTACTCCCCAGTCTTAGTCACTTCAGACCAAATGTTTTTTGCTCCCTTTCTCCCAGCCTTCCCTGTAACAGGAGACATGCTTCAGCTTCATTTCAGGCACTGAATATTATTCACAAAGTATCACTGGGGTTTTTTTTGGGTGTTGTGGTTTTTTGTTTGGTTGTGGTTTTGTGTTTGGTTTTTTTTTAAACAGAGTAACTATTCAGCAATACTGACTCAGAGATGATTGCAGTGGGACTTGTACTAAGTATAATTATCTGTTTAGAGAGTTCCAAGGTAGAACTATCATCTGATACTCCACACAGAAGGGAAACTTCTGCAGCATTACTGAAGTAATTTCCTCAGAGATCTACTGAAGAGATGACTTCAGTTCTGCTCATACCTTTGCCACCATGCAGGACACACTTCTACTGTAGCTTTCCCCTCAGAATTTCAAGGCTTTCAAAAGAAGGAAAAGAAGAGAAAAAAGAAGCACCTGAAGATGGAGAACAAGAACACTCAGTAACACATATGGTCAACATATTCTAGAAAGCTTCCAAATGCTGCAACATAAAAGCCTATAGAAAGCTCCCCAGAAGAGTTTACTGCCAGCCACAGGCTGTGTCTGTGCCATGTCATACTGGACTGGCACAACAACAAGGGCCTGGACCACATGTGCTGCTTAATTTCACTCACACAAAGCCAGATTTTTCTAGTATAGCTATATTAACCATTTCTTTGGATTCCTGCACCAATATCCAGTCACTTAAAGTTTAGTCTGTGGTTCTAGGAGCATCTGAAAGGAAACCATAGAGTTCCACAGACTGGTTTCTCTCATCTGCTTTCAAGGGTTAATTCCCCACCCATCCCCAGCCACAATCCCACCCCTGCTGCTCAGACAGGGCCAGGAGCTCTAGTAATTCCCAAACATTTGAAGAACAAAAAGAATCCTTCTTACAGCTATGAAGAGCTGACAGCTGTAGGTCTACTGTGAAGTTAATAGCCAAATTTGAAAAGCCCTTTAAGAAGCAGGGAAAAAACAGCTGATGGCAGCATGTAAACAAATAAAGATATACTTGGTTAACTGTCTAGGTAGGTAAACAACTTGGAGGAAGACACCAGCCACATATACACACAATAGTTCCATCACCTCCTCTGATTTTTAATCAGAATCAGTCTAGATAACTGTACAAACTCCCAGAGGTAGGACCAAAGCACTCCCAGCACAACCATCTCCCTCAGCCAGTGCAGGTCACAGAAGGTGATAAAGGGAAACTGTGAAGGGAGTAGAAATATCCTTCTGTGATACTGATGCATACTAAACCTAGTTATTGGAAAAAACATCATCTTCCTTTCAGCTGCTGCACACATACACTTTGTGCTTCAGGCTATTCCAAGTGACACTCCTATTTTAAATAAGCAATATGTTGAATATCACATTTCAGATGCCAGAGAATTGAAAAGTTAAGAGACAAAAGATATTTTCTCATCCCAATGCTTACTACAGAACTGTCCAACAGCATTTCATTATATTGATACACTAAAAGAGGTGTTACACCAACAAAAGCACTCTACATTATTTTATTTATATCACTTAATCATAAGTAAAAACAATTAAGGCTTTTGTTAACATAGAAGTAAAAACAACTTGAACAAACACATCACAGTGAAAACAGGAATTTGAGAGTTGTTCACATTACATTTGGCTTAAGCTGTAGAAATTTCAAACCTCTCAAATACAGAGTAACTCCACCTTTCCAAAGGCCAGCTCTAAAGCTGTGGCTCCACAGCAGCAGCAGCTGCTGATCTCTTCACACTGGCTGCAGCAGTTCCACTCCCACTGGACTTAGCAAAACTGCTCCACAAATTGGCTGGGAAAGCTGAATTTGTCAAGTTATCAGCTTCCCACAAGGGCCAGTTTTGAGTCTGCTCAGCTGCCATCCCTAGCCATGTGGCAAGCAGATTACTCCTGCTCTTTACCCCAGCAGCCATGCAGCACAGGACAGCAGCCTTGCTGGGGCAGCCCTCAGATCAGCTCTGCCATGTCCAGTGGTGAAGAGACCCCAGGGTCACTAATCACTTCATTAACCAGCAGGAGTTACTCTCCCTGCTAGAGATAACCCTTGGCAGGGGATACAAGAGATAAAAGGACATTAACCTTGTAAATTGTTCTTCTGCCTGCATTTTTATCTCAAAACTGTTGCCAGAACTGGCTATAAAGTTTCTGTTCACTTCCAGTCTGAACTTACTGAATGAGTTCCTTAATATAACCCCTCCCACAACTCTCACAATGCAGGAGACAGTAGCAGTTCTACTGGGAGCCATTAACATAACATCTAATGGATCTGAAAAGCCACCCAGAATGGACACAGTTAATCCATTCCAAGAGCAAGAGTGACACTGCACAGCAAGAAGCACAAGCTCCTCCTCAGATGCCTTTACAAGCCCACCAACAGCTCCCAAAGCAGGACTTCAGGCAAACAGAAGCATTTGAATTAAGAAGTGGGGTTCCAAGAACCATGTGTCCAGGAATCAAATGTTCAGCTAGGATCTGATCAACATTCCTCAGCTAGGGGAGAGAGGAACAGATTCTGAAAAGGAATCTATTGCTACACTGTGTACAGTATGTTGCTATGATCACAAGCACCAGCTCTGCTTCAACCTACCTTCTGTAAGAGAAATATGACTCATTAGATTTTAGATAGGCATGAGTGATACAAATCAAAGTGTACATGGTGTACCCTGGACAAGGCACAGGAACTGAGGGACTGGGAGAGAAGAACAAGAAACTGTAATTTTCTCAAATAGAGCAGTAAGAGGCCATAACTTTTCAGTCTGCTGAGCTGTCTGCTGAAGAGCCAAGAACACTGAAAGCAGTGGACAAGAAATGAGACACCAGAAGTTGAATCAATATCAGACTTGGTAGGAGAAGAATACTAACGTTGTTCAAGAAGGGCAAACAAGGGGGGAAAAGTCATGTTGTACTGTATCATTTCATTTCTGTTTAAGAGGAAAATTCTCAAACAAAACCCAAACCCCACTAAAATAACCACTCATGTAATAGTCACAGGATAAGAATGAATGGTAAAAAAACCATAGAAAAGGGCAAAGACATGGTTCAAGGATGCCTGCTCTAGGTGGCAGGAGGCAAAAAGTTTTTAGAACATGGTCACCACAACTTTGTTGCAGAGATGGCAACTATAGCTAGCAGAGGGGGGGAAAAATGAACAGGCTTGAAGTCTTCTACACAGAAAGCAATATGATGACAGTGATAAGAGGTGACTGTTCCATCACAAGCTGACAGGATTTCAGATGCAAGGAACCAAAGAGAAGATGCAGAGACAAAGAATTATTTATTTTTTTTTCTGAAAGCTGAAAAGAGTTTAAAACATCCTGGCAGGCCACACATTAAAGTTCAACAGCAGCATTATTCATGCAGCCACAGGCTATGTGATATGGATGTTGCAGACTGAACATTTCCCACCCCAGGAATGCATGAGCTGGCAGCTACAAAGATCATTGGAAGTTTACAGATTAAGATACTCTGATCCAAAGAAATGATAGGAAATCTATCTAGAGATCAGTATCTAGAAGATTTGTCAGTGATCCAAGATTAATTCAATTACAGTATGAATATGGGATGTGGCAGGAAGAATAGGATTTTAGAAGTGTGAGCACAGGAACAGTCAGTAAACTACCCTGCTAACTGCATCCAGCCTACAGATAGCAAGGGGGTCTAGAGATACACAAAGTAAGAAGGGAAAATAGGTACATTAACAGGTAAATAAAAAATCATTAAGTAGGCACAAGTTGTCTTCAGGAAGTTGAGTCATTTCTAACACTGACAAGCTAAAAGAAACCATGACATCTTCAAGTGTTTAAGTTCAACACTTAATTACAAATAGAAGGCACTTTCAAAGGTAACACACAGGACTGCTTCCATCTGTACCTGTCTTTTGCACAGGTTTCAGTGTGCCTTGGGAATTCTAGAGTCTGAGCAACATTTCAGTCACTTTAGATCATTAAGGTAATTGAGATGTTTTCTCTCTCTGTCACAAGGAATAGCTTGGTGCAGAGACAGCAGGGAATGTGTGTAAACAGGAGTCATCAGCCCAGTTAAAAACAACCACTCCTGAACTTCCTAAATTCATGAAGATAAAAGTACCTGTCAAAAGCAGAGCCAAAAACATTCACAACCAGCCAGAATTCTTAGGTATGTATTGGAACAAGTTATTAAAACCACTGTATTTGTCACCACCCACAAAGGAAGCTCATCAAAAGTAAAGAAAGGCAATATAGTTGTGTCAAGACAAGTTCTGTCTAATAAGATTTCACTCAGGATAAATTGGTCAACTGGATGAAAAAAGGTGGACACCCTAATAAAAACCACAGTACTCTTGAGCCACTGGTTTCAAAGCAAGCTTGGATACTCCTACACATGGCAAAGATATGGTGGAATCACCACAAGGTAGCTGCAAAACCAGCAATCCCAGCTGCAGTAAAACACTGGAACAGAGACATATCACAAGACTAGATGACAACTGTGGGTTTTAAGATGCTATGAGCTCCAGTTCAAACCCTTCTCAAGGTTGGAACATCTGCAAGGTGCACCTTTTGTGATCCAGCCAGTGTAGAATGACATGCAAATTCATGCTACATGTCTTTGGTTTTCTACAAATCACTCTGGAAGAGCTTTTAGCAGGAGCTGAATATTTCACAGGGAAAAACACTGCTGAACAAAACAAAGCCCTGCCCCTCTGAGACTCCTGCATTCTCCTAGGGATCTTCACACCAGCAACAGAACATGCTTCAGAGTCTGCACTAAGAGTTAGAAATGGTTGCAAGACTTAACCTCACAATAGCTTTTGAATCCGTAAGTAGCTGGAAGTTAATATAATATTTCAGAGAATACCAGACTGAAAAGAACACTCAATGGGATGAGGGCAAATTATAGGAGCAACTAAATATTACTACCACCAAGAGAGAACAACCCTGTTATTCATTTGGTTTGCTATCTCAGAAGTAAGGAAAAGGCAGAGTTTGCTTAAACAAAATACCAAGCAAACAGAAAAACCACTGCAGCTGTTAGAGAGCTATTGGTGCATTCAAGAACCTGGTCAGACAGAACAAAGCAACCTTAGGACACTGTAAAATCTCCTTCCTCAAAGGTCCTAAACATGGAAAGAGATGTGCCTGCAACAGCATATGAACATCCTGCTTCAGTGAAGAATTGTATTAATTAGTTCCTGAAGAATATTTCAGGAGATCCACTTTTCTGGTGTTGATGTTCAAATATCTCCACTTCTTCAAACTTCAGGAGTAGCCAGGGCTTCAAAGAGAAAACCAATACAAATAGCTGTCTGAAGCAATGAAAGATTCAGACTAAGTATCAGTCTGCTTTGTACTACTCACAGCACACTCTAGAAATGAGAAACAACATTCAGTGCAGGGTTTGAGTTTGCAAGTTGTGGTGAATGAGATGAAAAGTTAATATTTTTTCTTTCTTGTAACTCTCCACTGCCACTGGGGGCAAACAAATTGAGATTTGAGGCAGACAAGACAATCAAAACCAAACACACAACAAAAAATCCCAAACAAACGATGAGCAGCTTAAGAAAATTCATGTTCCAGAACTAATCCTAGTCACTCTGAAGTTTCTTGTCCAGGCAGGCAAAGAAATGTAGTTGCTTACAAGCAAGAGCTGCCTTGTTTAGGCATTAACTGGTAAACAGTATCAGAAATCCAACTGGCTACTTTTGAAACAACTCATTATCACCGACACCAGCTTTTGGTCAACATTAGAGATTTGTACTTTGAGGAAAGCTGCATCACTTGTGGTTTTTAAATAAACCTAGCAACTTTAGCCTACAACCTAATAATGCTTCTAAGATTTTCACCACAATAAAGAATAAATTGACCTGAAGAATTTTCTAAAACATGTTCAAGATCCTCCTTGACAACAAGCACCATGATTTTTCCCTAAGCATCCCCAACAGAGATCTAATTTAAGATGTCTCCTGTCTGGAATGCAGACAAGCTCTTCAAGATTGTGAGACACAGGCCACAGAACACAAGAAACTAAAAATGGTATGAAGCCTCTGAATATTAATATCAGCAACCATACACTGGAGAGTTGAATTCAAGAAAGCTTTAAGATATGCAATTAATGAAAGAATAAACCAGCCTGTATCCTTAGTTTCTGTATTAGAAGACTGGTAAACAATTTGAACTTCAGCCATTTCTTTAAAGCAGGCAGAAGTCCTACCACAGATAGTCTGCACATGCTTTAGAAAACAGAGAGCCATTTAAGGCTGTTGGGAATTCATCTAAGATCAAACCTAAACAAGCAGTTTAACCAAAGTATTATTCATGAGAGGAGCATTTTCAAAATGAGCACACAGCATCTTCACAAGCCTTACTGAAGAGGGAAAGAACCTAATCTACAGGAGATCATCCACTGCAGACTAAACCTAAACTCCAAGTATCATTTACCCAAGGCTTTAAGCAAGGAATAAACGTTCAGGCTTAAGGACTTTGGACTATGTTTGCTGAAGAAACATTTTGTCATGTGTCAAATTCTGAATGACAATTTACAGTATCTTAACTCAAAGCTTTGCATAATTCAGTATTTGTATCTCCATTTCTCTCTAGTGTCTGTGAGGCAGATTTATTCTCCTTCCCTCGTGCCTGACAACATTTTCTAAATAGCTATTATGGCTCTTTCTTAATAGAATTTATTAATCTGGGTGCACACTAATAGATTATGAAGTGTTCTGCTTCAGTACACCACTTGGGAGACTTACCTAATAGCAGGTGTAGCTTGAAGCTACACAGAGAAGAGTTAGTAGTTTCCTAACTGAAGCAGGACTAAGGCAGGACAGACACATCAACTGCTCTGCAGAGAAGAGCAGAGCAGAGCAATCACTTCTCTGCTCTGGCATTCACAGCCAGCCACACAGTTCCTTTCACTGAGGGATCCTCTCCATCCCGAAGGGATTCAAAGCATCCACAGTCTGTCCTGCAGACTCACTCCTGCAGTAACTATGCTTGAAGTTAGAATATGACTTCAAAGCATATACAGGAAGAGTTTATATCCATTTGCTCTTGTGCCAGTGCTGCTCTTCAGTTTACTTTCCTCCTTGGTGTTTATCCCCTTCCCACCTCTTACAGGATGTTTTCATACACACACTGTTATCACATCCATCTTGACTTCCCTTTACCCAAGATAAATGAGAAAAGCCTTTTAGTTTCCTCCTTTAATTCAAGTTCTATATTTCTGTCTTTGCTATGTCTATTGTAGTTTTCTCCCTTCTCCAGCACCTCAGAAATCTTACTCCTCTGTGTCTTTGTATCCACAGAAATTCAAGTAAACTACACAGCAAAAAAAGAATAGCACAGGGTAAGGGAATGGCAGGGGAAAAAAAAGGTTTGATTCTATTTCTTAAAATACCCAGTGTCAGAACTAGATACTCAGTCACAATACAGAGAAAAGCAAATTCATGTTGTCAACCCATCTTAAGAGAACAACAAAAAAATTTCACACCACAAATGAATGCACTGGTCTATAGCATGTGAAAACTGTTTTTACACAAAATGCAGGAGTGCCATTTAACTTCTGCCAGTCAACACTGGCAAATCCACCAAGCTGGTTCACATGAAACAGCAAAATCCATGTAGAATTCAGTAGAGAGGAAAGAATCTAAAGCCAGGTTGAATTTATTCAAGTAGTATTTGAAAGCTACCTTGGAGACAGCCACACCACCTTCAGAAACCTGTCAGATGTGGTTCACTCTTGGAAGGATTGCATTGCTTAAGCTTTCCAAAGCCCCATGAGATGCCAAGCTGGACACCTCAAAGTCAAATTCCACTCTGCTCTAACAGTTATGCTTTTATTTATATTAAACTGCTTTGGCTAGACATTAATCCTTGCCGTTGGGGCAGCCCTTCCAGAGAAGAACCTTTCCCTAAGCTCCCAATTTTCCTTTTGTCAGTCTTCTCTACTTGCAGAGGTCACAGTAAAACCCACCACAACATGTATCCACAGGCAAACAGTCTCACTATCACAGAATTGCTATGGCTGGAAAAGACCTTCAGGGTCATCATATCCAACCAATGGACCTTATGGAAAGGCACTTTTTTTTTTCCAAAATTCAAGAACTGTTACAAAAATAGCACCATCAACTCCTGTACTGATGTTTTGTTCCCACCAATCCCATGCAATGCTATCATAATTGAGTATGTTGACTTTCAGAACTTACCATGAAGTAACCACAGACAGCTGAAGGGCTACCCAGAGAGCAAGCTGCTAACAAAAAAGCAGTAGATAAAAGTGACCTGACTTGAAGAAAGGCTACACACACAAAGCCCTGTGATAGCCACCCTCAAGTTATCAAACAGCACACACTACATGTGTACACAAAACATGTACACTACAAAAAGTCCTGTCTTAAAAGACAGTCATATCTCTTGCAGTTGATTAGGAAGTAGAAACAACACTTGTGATTCTTTAGCAACACCTAGATTGAGCCAATTTATGCAAATATTCTGCTGTCACTCTTGTCACACTGGCATTACTTCAGTTTAAACCAAGTCACCTTCATTGAGTGCTCAGTCATGCCCTAAGGCACTAAGTTTTTCATGAGCACAGACTTGACCACAACAGCCAAATTTAGCAGTTGAGGTTATCAGACTACCCAGCCAATAGCACTGTTCCATCTGTACTGTCCTCCCTGTGCAGGCAGGGCATGAGAGGGGTCTATCTTTAGAACAATGCAAACCACCACTAAAAGGTTCTTGAGGAAAGGACTCCACAGTCACCCTGCTTAATCCTGGCAACACTCACAGCAGTCACAGGCCTGTCACAGCATCCTGCAGTCATCTACAAGGCAACACCTTCCACATCTATCACACAGGCACACAGTGCTGTCAGTTCAGCTCCTCTACATCAGGGGGGTCTTGGGACACGTGGAGGTTGAGATGATGATGTCCAAGGTCTCTGACCTTGTATCAAGCAGTTGGTTACCAACCATGAGAGCCCACCACCAAAACTAAACAGCTCAAGGAAGCTCTGCATGGCAGTTCCCAGCAGAATGGACATTGTCTGCATCAGATAAGGGACAGAGTGACAGCACTAGCAAGGGTGGCTAGGGAAGGTTATTGCCACAGTCCTCCAGGCTGGCATCAGAAACTAACCAGTACATACAGACCTGAAGCAGCCATGCCCTTCAGGTGTAGGGGAACACCAGGTTGTCTTAATGTTCCCCAGACACCTGCTGGCAAACAATGGTTTCCACCTGGAAGATAAAGTTAGCAAATCATGCAGGTGCATCACTGCCTGCACACAGCCTGCCCCAACACCTCCTCTAAAGCTGTTTCCAGTTGCTTGCTGCTTTGCCAAAGCAATTACAGGGATTCACTGCCATAGTAAGCATTTTTCCATAGCTTTTCTTCTAGAAAGTCTCTGAAAGTGTCTTCACTGTTTCCAAGGACAAGTTAGAGGAAAAAAAATAATAAATAAAATCAATGTTTAGAGCACATTAAAATTTTACAAAACCTTTTCCATCAGAAGCTTCTGCATCCCCCAAGTCACAAAACAGAGTATTGAGCACACCCTGGGTATCGGGGCTCTACTCAAACATCACTTCCCACACAGCTAAGGCTCAAGAAGTTCTGCTTCCTCAGAAAGCCTGCACACTCTGTCTGCTGTGAACTGGTTATTCCTAGTCAAAGCAGAGTAGGGATTTCCTCCTTGTAAGACTCACCACCATGTTAAAGGAGTCAGATCTTACCTAAGAGCAGGAAAACAGGATTTCTTGGAGATAAGGAGCACCCAGCTGACAAGGAGAGCCACGTGCAACACTTGCACAAGGATGTACACGTGGACTGGGAGAAGTCTTCATCTAAGGTAACAACTCCCAGCTTGCATGGCTCTGTTAGTTTTACACTTTCAATTACCTACCATTTTATACATCACTTGCAACTTCAAAGATGGACATTTCCAGAAGAAAAAGCTGATCTAGGATGTTGCTGTATAGCAAACTGGCAGACAAAGGGCATGAGAGTGCCTAGCACAGCAGGGCATCTGATCAGAACTTCTTGTATAAACTAATAAAGCTGAACATTTGATTACTCCCAGTATGTTATTTAACAACTTTGGAAAATACATCACTGGAAAGCCCATTGATATTCTTTGTTGCAAAATGACAAAAAAAAAATATATATAAGGTGAGTGAATTCAGTGCAATAAGCAGTTGTCTATAGTTTCAGACCCAAGTGCTCAGTGTTAACTTCAGATCACCAGGACAAAAAGCACTAATTTTTTTTAATTCTGCTATTGTGCCTCTCATATCACACCACAGAGTAACTCTAAAGCAGGAAGAGAAAATAACCCTAAACAAAGACTGCATGAGGTCTATTAATTACCATCCCTGCTTGTTAATTTATTATGTCCACTTAGGATTCTAATCTGCTATGGAAAAGTGCACATAAAACTTCCCCTGTCACCATCACCACATACCCCAATATCTCAAAGCACATCTTATGGGCAGAATGAAGTCTCTGCACTCCAGAGAGCATCAGCTTGTGCAATCACATAATGGATGTTTATTAGACATTAATTACAGTTGCACAAGAATGCCTTCACTTGCCTATCTCTAAATTGAGCACTTGATTCTTCAGTCTCAAGAATTAAATACAATCTAGTATGCACATGAACACCCATTTTATTACGAGCTTCTTTTAACTATTTTTAGTCAAGTGACATTTCTTTTCCTACTTTGGTTCAGAGACTCTGCTGACAGCAGGAGGCTGGCAGACAGGAACTCAACCAGAAATCACCTTTAATAAGAAACAATGGGAAAATCTGCAGAGCAGGGAAGGAATGACCCCAGACACAACAATTCCTTCAGAGGAGATGCAATTACTGGCCAAAGTCTATTTCAGGAGACAGGCAGAAACCAGCACGTGACAGATGGATGGTAGGGGAAGAGATGAAGGCCAGAGCATTACCAAGGGAGATTCTACTCTAATGTAAACTGTTTATCAAGTAACTGTCTAAATGCTGCTTTGTGCAACAATGCAGAGGAGTGGAGCATTCAAGAGCAAGCACCATCAGTCCCAAGATGCTGATGCTACAATTGCTTCATACACTTTGCAGAATTCTTTTTTCCAGACAAGGAACTGAGCAGATGCAGGAGAACCCTGCAATTAACTGCCTGCAGAAAATGCCTCAGTCTCCCCGAGCTGGCAGATGCTACAGCAAAGTGGCTAATTCTGCTGCCAGTGGCTATTGCTTTATTCCCCAAGCTGAGCAAATAGAAGAGGTGACCATGGGGGAGAGCCAACCAAAGTAACATGCCAGAACTACATCAATTAAATCAATCCAATGGACAGGCATGAGTTTGCTGCTCATTTGCTACTCTAAACCAGCTTCTCCACCATTGCCAAAACTCCATCTTAAAGCTACTAAGTGTAAATTGTTAATTAAAGCATTTTCACATTAGATCCTCAGAATAATTTTTCCTTGCTCTTTTCCAAGAGCATCATATCTTCCATAAAATAAAGCCTAGAACTACTCTAGACACCAATCATAAGTAAAACCAACCTCAATATAAAAACATGACTGCACAAACACTAGAGCTGACCAAGCAAACCCCCAATACATATGAAGGTATCCAAGTTTTTGATCTTTTATACACATTCATGAGAGATCACTGCATGAATCTTTTTCAGGCTACAATGAGAAACTCCACACCCACCAACAGGGAGCCTTCCCACTTTTTGAGACGTAGGTAGGTCATTCCCCTCCAAAGTACACTGAGCAGGAGGAGTTCAGAATATTTTACTGTAGTAAGTTTTCTGTTTATTTTTAGGCAGAAAATCCTTCAGTTAAAGAAAGACCAGAGTTCTTAGTGAGAGTTTTCACTTTCCTCTTTGGTTGCTTTGGGGGAAAAGGGTCCTTTAGGGAGTCCTAAATAATAAAATACCCACTGGCCCATTCAGTCCTTCTCTGTGCACATAATCAGCCTACAGCCTGTCCTATTTCAGCTGCAGTGCAGCAGACTGTTCAGCAGCATCTCACCGAGTTTGCTCTTACACATCACACAATGTCAAGCCAACACTAGACACAACTAGGAACCCACCAATAAGGAGTTGCACTGAGCATCCAGTGAGGTAAATTACATTTTCAACCAAAATTACAAGCACTTTTTTGTGCTAACATCATGTCTAACACTTTCTACACTAATTACATACAAAATAGTTAATATACATTCTTTGTAAAGAATACACACAATAAAAAATACTGCCCTTCAGTTGGCAGTACCATTTTACTTAGGAACCACATCATTGGGCTAAACTCTGCATATTTCATTACAGCCCTACTTAGAGTATAAATCTTTCTAGAGCCTTTTTTTTTTTCCAATTTAACCCTCTTAATTAGAATCCAAATTAAATAAATGTCTTCTGTGCTCTCACAGTCTCATTTGAGAATGAGAGAGTGACAAACAAAAAACCATTTCAGCATAGTGGATGGCATTCAGTGACACACTGAGCCTCATTTTTGAGGTCTTTTTACTAAGCTCCTTCTTTGCAACAAAACCTGCAGCATAATTTGATACACAGGCTAGTTAGCAACTGTTGATGGATACAGCAGCTAGGAAGCTAGCAAGAGCAAATGGTCAAAAGCAGAGGCAGTCAGGAAAGCTGTTTTAAAACAAGTTTCAGAGTCCTCATTTCACTCACAATTACAGGTACCAGCAGAGAGCCTGAGCCTGGCAAAGATCATCAGTGTGGCTACAATCACAATCATATCCTATCAAGATTTCTAAGAACTTTCTCAACTTCTGAACACTTGCTACTTGCCATGCAACAAAAGAAGTGAACGTCATCAGATGTCACTTTACTCCCACACTCCCAGTATTAGCACAGATAAAAACGCAGCAGCTAGGGCAGAAATTTAGGTCATAAACCATGTAGTGCAACTAAACCAGCACTAAACCAGCACATCTCCACCTGAGTTTCAATCTGCACATTCTATAGGTCTCCTCATACAGGAGCATTGTGGACAGTAAGTTTTGGTCTGACATTTACACTCCTAATTTCACTGATACTTTACCTTCTGAATACAGCAGCCTACAGCCTTTCCACTTGGCTTTAAAATGCACAAAACCAGGTTTTAATTAAGTCTGAAAAGCTAGTAAAATGACTGTTTTGTTCCAGAATTCACCTACTACTTGAAGTTGGTCACAGGTTTGCTGCTGGGCATTATCTCCTGACAGATCCCTGAACAGTTCTCAACACCCAGCTTGAGCCTCAGACAAAGCCTTAGTTTTAAAGTTAAGAGACAAAGCAAAACAGAAGCTTGAAAGAAACTAAAAAAAAATCACCAAACTTTAAGAACTTGGCTTAACTTATTGCAGTACTTGAATATGAACATCAGATATTCTGACTAACCAGGAGTTTCCAAATAACACTGTGTTAAACTATTGCAAAGGCATTTCAAAACCGAGGGGTTTTTTTACCCTAGACATGGTTTTTAGCTATTTAATGTTTAAGATATTTAAAATAGCCTTTAAAAGGTATTAGCTATTAGTGATTCAGCAGGTTTTAGGATCTCCTGTCTAGCAGTAACAAACTCTATGTAAAAACAAATACCTAAATTGGTAACTTTCCATAAGCATAAGATGAAGGCCTAACTAGAAGCAGTTAAACAGCATGTGGAAGAAAGCTACAAGTGAACAACAAATGCACTGCACCAAATATTCATGTTTAATCACGTTTCAGATTCACCAAAGCACAAATATTTCATTGCAATTCAAACTCCGTCTGGACTTGGGAAAAAAAACAACCCAAAGGTATAGAATCCAATTGTTAAACTTCCTTTTCTCACACACAGGAAGCTTAAAATAAAAGGTGTCACATTTTCAGGCCAGTCCCCAACTGCAAGGAGCATGCTAGGAACCAAGAAGCTGATTTATTAGCATACCAGCTTAGATATTTCTCTTCACGGAATGACTCAGCCTACTATTTTCAAAGTTTTCCTTGAATATTCGTCCTACATTTTACAACAGCAGTTACAAAGTACAGAAAAACACATCCCATCAAGTCTTAGCCACTTGACAATACTGAGCATAGAGATCAGCTATGCGTCCACATTTGCATCCACTAATCTAATCCTTCTCTGCAAATGAAAGCTCAAGATATTCAAGATCTTTCAGATGTAAGCAAAAGCTCTGTGCCAATTCAAGAAGCAAAAAAAAAAAACCAACCCAAAACATCCACGCTTCTCCACAGCACAATTCAGAGCTTGCAACATGGAAAAACTTGCCAGGAGTTCTCCTATCAAGTACAACACGCTGGTAAAGCTGCAGCTCTTAATAGGACAGCGAAGAACAACGTTAGGAGAGCAGCCACATAAGGAAAATCCAGTTTACAGCTGACTGCTTTACACAGATGTATGCGTATCCATAAGGAGTAGAAGCTTTAGTTGAAAAAGCTTTCAATCATTGCTCGTGCCTCGCTCCCAAAGTCTATATTTGGTATCGCAGACGTATTCGAAGAGAATGAACGTTTTAAAGGGAGGAGGGAGGGGATGCCACGGAGGTTGCCCTCCCCTCAGGGCCAGGGACCCG
>JANHGL010019565.1:8614-24732 GCA_024611195.1 Ceyx melanurus | reverse complement strand
TTCCATGGGCCTGCTGTGGCAGGGGGTTGGACTCTGAGATCTCCAGAGTCCCTTCCAGCCCCTGACACCCTGGGATCTGCATTTTGTTTCATTTTCCTGCCACCCCTTGCAGAAGAAACAGGTTCTGTGTACACACAGAGCAACCAACTGCAGTAGTTCAGTACAACACTTGCACAGTCAGAAGGCAGCTCGTGCCACAGTTAGGATGGATGGTGGGTGGGTACAGGCTGCCCAGAGGTTTCCCATGGATTACTTTCAGACTCTGAGCCCTTTCCCTCTTTGCTCCCTGCAGATCATCAATTCAGTAGTGCTGCTGATTCTGCTGAGCGCCCTGACCGACCCTGACCAGTACCACCTCCCCAGTGCTGAACTGGGGGGGGAACTGGAATTGATGGATGATGCCAGTAAGTATGAACTGCCCAAATCCTCATTGCTCTGACACTCGTGGAACTGTCCCATCATCTCACTGCTGTGTTGTGCAGATGCACCTTGTGTGGGGGCAGTTGCTGTTTTAACTGTGTCTTCCTGGGAAAAGCACCCACAACTTCCAGCTCCAAATCTTGTTACATAAGTGGATTGAAGGAAGGAAGGGCTGCAGGAGGTACAGATGGGCTCCTAGCTGATTCTGACATATTAGAACTGACTGCCTTGTCCTAATTCTCAGAGATTAACCTTGGTAATGACTGTCTGTCAGGGTGGTTTATGTAGCCAACAGCAGAGGCCTGTCAGTGCCCAAGGCTTTAAGGGAGTAATTCTGTTTTGTAATGCAATAGCTGTCAGATCAAGAACATCAGGGATTTCCAGCTGCATTTGAAAAGTGTATTTTCTATATATTTTTTTTTTATCAAGGCTTCTGAAGTGAACCCTGCCAGGCTGTACAAGGATGGCTTGTGGGCCAGGCAGCCTCATTGCTACTTGGCAAAGGGAATGTTTCATAGGCAGTGAAATTACAAATGAACATTTGAATTTATGTCTCCTTTGCTTCTTTGACTCCCTCCAGTTTAATTCCTTACTGAGTAAAGGCAGCTGAATTAGGAGACTGGCTTTTAGTTACTGGAAATAGCTGGCAGGAGATTTGTTTCTTTTTTTCTCTCAACTCATTTAATTTCTTTTGAGATAAAACATCAGACAAACTTCCAAGGGCTCTTCTCTTCTACTGTCATAGGAGAGTTTTCTTTTTTTTTAAGAAACATTCCTCAAGTTACCTGTATGTGCTGAAATTCTTAGATATGAAGCCATGAAATACAGGAAGATAAATCAGTTTTCTGCTAGTGGAGGTGCCAAAGTTGTTATCTCTATGTACTTGTGTTGACACATGATCATAGATATGCTAGCAGTCATTCCTCTCATTCCTGCTTTTGATGTTCCTACCAATAGCAAACACCAAAAAAAAAAAAGAGTAGAATCAGAGTTTCCATGTAAACTTGTCATTCCCTCCCTGCTCCTTCATGGAAGATCTGAAAACAGCTGGAATAGCTGGAAAGAAACTTCTCAGGTGAGTCACAGCTAACCTGAACTTCATGACAGGATTCCCTAATATTTGGATTAATATTTATTTCTGGCTGCTCATGGGCCTGGATGATGGAGAATTTTCACTTTGCTGTTCCAGCAGTGGGAAAAATTCCTGCCCCATGCAGAGACAGACCCAGTCTAGTGCACACAAGTGCAGCATCAGGTCTGAGAATGGCTCAGCCTCCATTTCAGGATTCAGTGTGGGGGTTACCAGAGGCTCTAAAGTCTGGTTAAGCAGAGACAGGATTTACCTTTCTGTAGGTTGTAGCTGTTCCCATCTATTCTAGAACAGGGAAAAAAAAAGGAGGAGAAGAGCCTTGGCATGCAGCAGATGCAGGTACTGGAAGACACCAGTGTGTGTGGCTTGGCTGCCTCTCCAAGATGTGCATCTGGGAGCTGTGCTGGATACCCAGCTGAGCACAAATACTCTCATTTTTCTTTCCTTAGGGCCTGGGGGAGTTTAGGAACTAGAAGCTGGACTAGGAAAAAATAGAAACATGTGAGCTGCCCAGGGTAATGGTGCTGCTGTTAAAGGACTAATCCATCTCTGATGGAAAAGCCCTGTGAATTTAGACTTCCCAGAGGGTTTCACCTGAGCCTCCTGCTCAGCTGCTGCAGGTGCACAGAGCATCACCCTGCCATGGCAACAGCCCAGACAGCAGGGGTGCTTGGTTTGATTTTCTGCCTTCCTGAGATATGTGACAACAAGGGCTGGGAATCATGTGTGTGCTCTGTAGAAATGGAGGGGAATTTCACACCTGGATCCCTGCTTTGGGATGGGCAGATGGAACAAGCAGAGGGCTCAGGGCAGAGCAGAATAAAGTGATGGTGTCTCTGCCAGATGTGACATGCATCCAGGGCTTAAAATGATAGTTCAAGTTGGAAAAGCCCCTTGGGATCATCCAGTCCAACTAGGAACCCTACTCTCCAGAGTTCACCCCTAAACCATGGCCCTCAAACCCACATCCAACAATTAACATAGAAAAGAAACCTCCAGACAGTAGGCTTGGAATTCTGCTGGGGGTAAATGGAATGGGCACCTCTCCAACATCACTCCTCAGGTACCATGAGGGGGAAGAACTTGCTCCTTGCTCAGGCTTTAGGGCTGTGTCTGCCCCTCCAGCTTGACCCTCTGAAGGAAAGGAGCTGGGCTCACAGGTGCAGAAATCCCATTCCTTCTCCTGGGCCTCCTTCCTTTCCCAGAGGGAAAATGCTGCTGCTGCAGAGGCTGTGACTCAGAGCAGGCTCCAGGAGGGAGAGAGGCAGCAATCCTGAGCTGAGGAGGCCAGGCTGCTGTCAGCACCTTCCTGGCCCTGCTGTGACACTGCAGGTAGCTCCAGGGCTGGGGCAGGATGATCTGGAGATGGGCTCCAGCACTTCACACATGTCCTTGGCCTTGCTGGCTGCTCCTCCAAGTCCCTGCAGCACCTGCCACCAACCTGCTCTGTAAGAGGAGAAGGGAAGGGAATGTTTGAGATGGGTTTGAGGATGGGTTTGAGGAGCTCCAGCATGCAAACACTGCATGGCTCTGCCCAGCAGCAGCTCCTCCCCAGGGCAGCAGTAAGGGAGGATGTCACTGCAAGGTACAGGAGCAAAAAAGCCCAACTGGTTGGTTTTTTAAAGTAGAAAACTCCAAAGGCCACCTAGGCCAAGAGGCTGTGTCATCACTGCAGTGCTCCAGCCCTTCTAGCCATGAATGCCTTGGGAAGTGCAGCAGGGCTGGAAAAAATTCCCACAGCCTGGGAGTTTCTCATTTAATGTGCTATATTGAGTTTCAGCTGATTAATTGAGGCTGACACAGCTCCAAAACCCAGAGAAGCCTTAAATGAGAGAGGCCCAGCTTGAGCCAAGCAGGACTTGGCAGAGCAGGGCTAGAGAAGCAGGGGGAGGAGGAGAGGTCAGGGCAGAGCTGCAGGGTCAAGTTCATCAGTCTGGGAGGCTGTGGCTCTGAACCACCCCTGCTCTGGGGATGTGGCTGCTGCAGATGACAGGGACAGCAGCTGCCCCTTGCCCAGTGACCAGTGACTGGGAGTCCTCTTGGACAGGATAAATACCTTAGCAGTGCCTTCAAACCCCTGCTTAACATAATATTGATCCAAGAGCATCTTCTGGAGGAGGTTTCAGTGGAGCTCAGTGGCTACAGGCAGCCAATTCCACTTGCCTTTCAGACCTGGTCTACTCAAACCCAATTTTGGGGGTTTGTTTCTACTCAAACCACCTTTTGCTGGCACAGGTGGGTTTTGTGGGTGCTTCTTCCTCCTGAGGGCAGAGTTCAGGTCACCTGTAAGAGCTCC
Source organism: Ceyx melanurus (assembly GCA_024611195.1). Taxonomy (NCBI): domain Eukaryota; kingdom Metazoa; phylum Chordata; class Aves; order Coraciiformes; family Alcedinidae; genus Ceyx; species Ceyx melanurus. Next base: position 20,926 of record JANHGL010019565.1, on the reverse strand, counting down.
TGAGGTGAACAAAAACTGTGTGCCTCAGTAGTATTCTTGGTTGAAAAAACTTCCCAAGGTGTTGCTTCTGCTTTCAGATGATTCTATTTGGTTGAAAAAAAAATAATTTCTCATTTTCAGGAATTTTGAGAGCCATGTGAGCAATGGTATGCACTAATAAATGACACAATTAGTGTAAAAACAATCTGTAGGCAGAAAAATCAGATGATTTCTGATCACACATGTCATTGTCACTGGCAGAATAGTCTTGTTGAGACTGCTGGTTTTTTGATATCCTCAGAGAAATTAAACTATTGCTGGCATCTCCAGAGCTTCACAGAGTCTTGCACAGTGCAATGGCTGCAAGAAGCAGGTGATCCCACCTCCACCACTGCCTGCCCTGCAGTCTGAGCCCTGCGGGAGGCAGATGACAACAGAGTCAAGCTCTGAATGTGTCTGCAACTGTTCTGGTGTTTTTTCTCTTGCAGACATGTGCATTGCCACAGCAATTTCTCTTCTCATGATTCTCATCTGTGCAATGGCTACATATGGAGCATATAAGGTAATTCCCATTTGCTGAAGACTCGAATCAAATGAACCAGTCAGTTCTTTAGAAACAAAATGAAGAAAATGGCTTTCTAACAATTTCTTCTTCAGTTATTTAGCTGAAAAATGAGAGAAAAAAACCAGCCTAAGAGGCAGCAGAACTGCTTGCTTGGATCAGTGGTACCCCAGGACCCTGTGCTGCAGGGAGACTGAGCAGTTGTGTTGCCTGTTTGCACCTTCAGCTGGAAGTGTTGGCAGACTGAATTCAGGGAGCTGAATCCGGTGCCAAGCAGAGCTCAGGGGGTGTATTTCCCATTCACCTCCCAGCCTGGGCTCTGTCCCAGTAGAAATCCCATGAATTAAGGAGGAAAAGTATCAAGCACTCCCTGAACCTCTCCCTGTGGTGAGCTGTGGGGCTCACACCACCCATGGTAGTGCAGTTTGGCAGCCAGGCTGGCTCCCCAAGCCTTCTGGCTGAATTTCTGTGGCAGAGACCCTTAGCTTTGAGTGCAGACAGACTCCCATCCTTCCATTTCAACCTCTGGCTGATGACCTTCTGTTTTATTTATTTTTTTTAGCAACATGCAGCTTGGATCATCCCTTTCTTCTGCTACCAGATCTTTGACTTTGCCCTTAACACCTTGGTGGCCATCAGTGTGCTTGTCTACCCCAGCACCATTCAGGATTACCTCCATCAGCTGGTAAAACACTTGTTTCCAAGCCTTGGGGGGGCCTTGGAGTGGGGGGGAACAGTGCAAGGTGCACTGCTTGTGTTCAGTACCCTGCAGGTAACCTGGCACAGTGTTTGTGCAGAGCTCAGTGATGGGGAAGCTCTCAGCACCACTTTATTTAGACTGAGACTCATATTGGAAGACACAGATAATAAGTAAATTGCTTGATGATTCTGAGTTATTTTGATGCTGTTTCAAGGATATTTTGTTGCTCCTTTTAATTTCTTTGGTGGCTTTAACCCGGATTTCATTAGGCAGGAGTCTGATTCAAGGTGGGTTTGGTTTTGCTAGAAAATATTGTTGGATTCTGTCTTAGGGACAACCAGAGGCTCCCTTTCTTGCTCCCCTCCTTTGGCCAAACACCCCCAGCCAGCAGTGTGTGGCTCACAGCCATGACTGCAGCCACCTGCAGTGAAGACAAGAGCCCCCAGGCTATGTCTCATCCCATGGCCACATGCTGGAGTTGCAGAGCTCTGGAGAAGCCAGAGTGGAAAGGAGCTCACTGCAACCATAGCTTGGAGAGTGCTTGAAGCCACTGGAGCCCTCCTGCCCCTCACTTGGCACTGGTGCCAGTCCTGTTCTTGTGGCAGCATGGGCATCTGTGTGGCTGCAGGACCCCCCTTCCCAGAGCATGACTCCCAAGCAGGATTTGCTCCTGATAACTGGTGAGGGGGCTGGGAGCTGATTCTGCTACAAGGTCAGTGTCATTCCCACAAATCAAACAATAATAGGCTCTTCTGGAGCAAAAAATCCAAGGAGCAGGCCTGGGGAGGTGTTTGGAGCACAGCACAGTGAGCTGTGTGGCTGCTCTGGAGAGCTGATCTCTGGTTGCACACACCTTTGTGTTGTAAGTGATTTTCTGGCCTGTTAGTGGGGTGCTGCCTCCCTTCAGGAGTGCTGAGCTGTCAGCTCAGGGATTGCCAGGATAATTCCAGGCTGATTAGCCAGACATTGCTACCAAGCAGAATTACAGCAGAGGGGCTGAGAGGAGAGTCAATTGATAAAGGATTAGAGCAGAGGAAGATGATTAGGGGTTGCCAGCCAGTTTCACAGCAAATGAGTCCTGCAGGCAAGACTCTTCCCCTGCCAGGATGATTGGCTTTGTCAATAAAGATGGGAAGGGGCATAACAGACTTTCAGGAGGCATTTGAGTTCCCAGCATGATGCTCAGTGCAACAATAAAGCACCAGCTCAATCAAGGTCACCTCAAATGGGTGCAGAGAGGGGGGCTGGCAGACTGCAGAGGATCACAGGCAAGGCAACTTTCTCCCAGTGAGCTTCTGTTTTGGGTAGAGGAAAGTGTTCAGGAATCAGCAGTGGATTTCACTCTCTTCCTGACTTCCCTTGCCCACCTCAGTACCCAGGAGGTGATTCCCAGAGGACCTGGGAGAGCTCCCCAGGCTCACTGTGGGGATGGAATCCTCTAGCAGGAGGTGTGAGCAGAGCCCAGTCTAGCTGGTCTGGGTCACCTGAAAGAGCCTGTCTCTCCTTGCTGAAGATGAGCACATCTTTGCATCTTCCAGGGGCAGCACTCAGTGCCTTTTCCCAGCAAAGGCACCTCTGATGAAGCCTGTGGCTGGCACAGAGATGAATGAAGATGTAAATAACACCAAGGATGGTGCCATTAATCAGAGCAAGCCAGCCTGCCTGAGAACCTGAGCACAGACAGGAATGTGTGCTGCATTTCTGACTGCAAACAACTGTAGAAGCAGGAAGGACACAGAGGAATGTACAGAGTGGCAGCTGTACCTGGGGTGCAGGGACCCTGTAAGCAGTCTGGGGTGCCAAAACAAGTTGTTTGGTTGTTTGTTTTGTGTTGGAAAAACTGCTTATGGGGTTTGTAGACAGAAAAAAACCCAGCAATAAATAGTAATGAAGAGGAAACTTCCCCCCTTAGTTGGTGAGATAGGTTTAATCTGCCTGTTTATGGTCTCTAGTCAGAGAAGAGTAAGAGATCATGCAGAAAACTTCCTTCAAAGCCTACAGAAAAGCTGGCTGCATTGTAGTATGATGAGAGACAATCAGCTTTGCTTACTGAGAACAAGGCTAGAAGGTGATGCTGGTGGAGTTTTCACCAGCAGAATAATGATGTATTAAAGGCTGTTTCAGTGAGATGAGAGGCAGAAGGATAATGAGTAAATCTCATCCAAGTTAAGTTCATTTAGAAACAAGGAGACATTTCCGTTTTATCATTCCCAGCAGAGATGAGTGATTGGCAAAACCTACCAAGAGATTTGTGTGCTTCATGTCACCACCTAAGGTGAAGATCCCAGGTTTTTAACTCTTTCTACCTCCCTAGGCTAGGGAATTATGTGATCTGCTGCCACCAGGCAGATTCCAGGCTCTCAGTGAGGAGTCACAAGCTGCTCTTAAACCCTTCATGTGCCTTTAGCCAGCTGATAAATGAGCACCAATCAATACAGCAGTCTGGGCTGAGAATGCTGTGTGGCAAACACAGAACATTGTGTTCAGAGGCACAAGTGCTTTTGGAAACAGAGGTGGATCACTTCCTTCCCAGAAACTGCACAAGCCTCTCAGCAAAAGGGTGGTGGAAAAGAAGTGGGTGTGAACTGAAGCAGAGATGCTGAACAGGCTGCTCTGCAGCTGAGTTGTGCAAACTTGGTTTTTATTGACTTACAGCTCAGCTAAAGAGGAGTTCAAAGTGTATTAAATAGCTTTGCTGTGGGACCCCCTGCAGTGCTGCTGTCTCAGTTGGGGTGCCATCAGCCATGCCTTGCAGCTCTGGGGGAGATGTCTAGGGAATGTAAAAGAGATTAAACCTGAAGAATTTTTTCCTATAAAGCTTAAAAAAGGAATATCCTTTCTGACACTTGATGCCATGTCATCATTTCTCTATCAAAGCTTTACAAATTCTCCAGACACATGATTGTTTCCTCTCAGTGTTTGTAAGATTCTGGTACTCAGAGGGGTTTAGCTCATGAATGAGAATCTGCAGCATCTTCTGAAGTGGATTTGTTGTGCTCTGAGGGGAATGTGAAAGGTTACACAAACAGGCTGAAGGAATGAGAAAGGGTTCTGCCTTGGTCTTTTTTTCTTGTGCACAATATCAATGCACTAAAAATAGGCATTCTTACCTCAGTTTTCTGCATGTGGTTATTTTCCTGGGCATCTTTTCTGGACATACTCTTGTTTTCTGGGTCTCTGAGTGGCTGCATACATGATACTTAGCAAGAATCTGTGGGAAGAAAAATAAGCAGCAACTGACTGCATGCACTGCAAGCTAGTTTCCTACAAAGAAAAGACAAAGAACCTAACCTGATAAACATTTCAGCTCTGAATTTCAGTACAGGAGCAGAAACCTTGCTGTCAGGAAGTGGAAAATGTACTTATGTAACAGAGATCTGAAATGGTTCCAGCTGCTGTTGATGTGAACCCCTCTGAGCAGCTCATGGAAGCACTAAATAAAGAGCTGTTCTCACCAGCAGCTGGCCACAAAGGAGGAATTTCCTGCTGCACTGGGCTGAGGGCTGGTGGAAGGAGCATTAGAGGGTTCTTCTGGAACCTTCTTACAGCATCATGGCCAAGAACACAGCTGTAGGTGGGTCAGGTTCATGTCCTGACAAGGGTGCAGAGCTGGCCTGGTTAAGGGCAAAGGGGGTTGTGTGCAAGGAGCTGGTGTTGCAGCAGAGTTTTCTGTGGAGAGCAATGGTTTCCTCTCACTGAAACAGCAACTTGCAATACTTCAGAACATTTCTTTTTTGATCAGCTCTTTAAGACTGGCTGAAAGATGAGAGGATGGTGCTGTCCAGCTCCTCCTGCTTTCACTTTCTGGCAGGAGCTGCCACTGCTCTTCTGGCAGCCAGCCCCAGTGTAATGGTTAGTTAATAAGCACAGGACCTACCTGCTGTTGCCCAAAAGGGTTTTCTAGAGATACCTTTGCTGCTTTTTCACAGATACAAATCCAGTGTGCAAAGAGACAGCACCTACCACGTGCAAAGCAAGAAGAAACTCCCTAAAGCCTCCACTCTTCACAATGCCTTTTCCAGCCAAACTTGGTGAAGTGGTTATTGGTGCAGAGAGCCCCCCATGTGGGAGCTCCCAGCAAGGTTTGGGGGCTGTTAGTGCACTAATTGCCTGGCTCTTAAACCACTGGTGAGATTAATTTAGAGTTAGTGCACTAATTGACTGGCTCTTCAATGCCTGGTGAGATTAATTTAGAGTGTTTTGCTTGTTTTTGTTTCTGCAGCCCACCAATTTTCCCTACAAAGAAGAGATTATGTCTGTAAACCCCACGTGTCTGGTTGTGATTATCCTGCTCTTTATCAGTATCATTTTGGCTTTTAAGGTAAGTGCATTACTGTCTATAAACTGCTGCATGGGGGAAATGTCCCTTCCTAGGAGCTCTGGCTTGAAAAGGGCTCTGGGGAGCTGCAGACTGGGCAGCCTGACAGGGACACACAGCAAAGGGATAGAAAAAAAGCTGAAAATCTCCTAGAGCAGGGGGAAGTGTGATGCTTGTAGGGGACCTGGTGACAGCAATCCTGTGAAGGAGAAGCAGTGGGCAAGGGAGTGCCTGTTGATGCACACTTCTGGGTATTTCACAAGGGGTTTGGCAGAGTCTCTCAGCCAAGGCTTTAAAAAGATGTGCAGGGACAAAAGATCATCCCACAGAAATAGAGAATGAGGATAAAATAGCAGATTTTACACAAGTGAGACCCATGGTGTTTGGCCCATTCATAGGGGAAGGGGAAGGAAATCTGACAGACATTCTTTCTGCACTGTCAGTCAAAACAGGGAGACAATCAGCCAAGAGAGCAATTTGGCATTAGAAGTCCCAAAGAGTCCCAGTGACACCAGGGCTGTTGCTTCCTGACAACACATTTGCCAACATGAACAGGCAGACGTACTGTGACAAAAGAGGTAGAGTATTGAAACTGCTTCAAAATGGATAAAAACCCCCCAAGAGGGTGTTTTGAGGTGATGCTGGAAGTGACATTCACTGTTCTTCTTGAATTAGAAATACAATGTAGGCTTCTAGCTTCACATGTTCACAGCAAGGGATGTGCTCTTTCCATATGCACAAAAATACTCCTGAGCTCCCTCTGGAGCTCAGCTAGGAGCAGGGGGAGAAACCCAGTCACTGTAACCCAGGAAAAGCTGCATTCAGCTGGTGGAAATAGGCAGCAGAATGCCAGGAATCCTTGGGAACATTTGGCACCACGACCCCTTGGTTTTGGGTGAAGTTGCATGCAAAGGCAAACACTGCTGAACAGAAATCAAGCAGCTAATGGATATTTCAGGCAGTTTCTTGAAGAATCTTTTTTTCAGAAGCCCCCAGGCCCAGATGAGCTCAGGGCAGCACAATCAGAAGAAATCATTCCCAAAGCTGCTCTGAGAACTCTTTGTTTTGGGCCTTCCTTTTTCTGGAAGGGAGGTAGGAAGAGGACAGGGATGTGACAGGAGAAGCATCTCTAAAGCAGGGGTCATACCTAGTCCTGGGTTCTGTAAGGTGCCACTGGAGTGCTGCAGGCCAATGGTTTGGGTTCACAGCATTTCTTGGCAGTTCTGAGTGGTTCCTGTGTAGCCTTTTTATGCTGACAAGAGCCACGTTCCAGTGTGCTGAGAAGATGGATTTAGTGCAGCACAGCAACCCTTTGTTTCTTCTACAGCAGCACCATGTGAAATGCAGGTGGTCAGCTGCTCCTCCCACAGCATTCCTCTGAAATCTTCATGTACATTGAGATTGGCATCAAAATCCTGATTTGCACCAGTTACTGAGCACCAGCCCAGCTCTGTAAATAGTTCAGAGCAGCTGGAGAAGAAAATGGGACTGAGAGCAGAGGGCTCTGAACCCCAGAGGGCTGTGGTGTTCAGCCCATGCCTGCTGCCAGGGAGGGAGCTGCCCAGGGGGATGCTCTGACCCACATTGGCACAGCCTCCTCCTTGCTATTACAGGCAACAGCAGGGCACAGCAACCTTTCATTTCCACCCAGATTCTGGGCAGTCAGCTGGCCAGGCATGTGGCTGATGAGCAGCTGTGTTGTTAGGCTGCTTAACAAGAACATGGGGAAGAACAGCCCTGAGAGGCAGGGGTGTAAAGTGGTGTAGGATTCAGTTCCTTAGGGCTTGGAGTGATTTTCCAGCTGGCAGAAGTAGGCACAGTGCCTGTTTCAGCCCTGCTGTGCACTGTCCTTTCAGATGGTGGCTGGCTGGGGCTGCCAGCAGCCTGGGCTGTGGTGTGTGGGAAGGGTGGATTAGGCTGAAATGACTTAGTGCCTTTTATGCAGAGCCTATTCCAAATGTGAACACTGATCTCCTGAGAGAAAAAATCGGTATCTTTTTATACTTTGTGTCCAGCCACACATTTTAAAGCAGCTTTTGAAACCTCAGCCAAGTTTTTCAGGAAAAAAAATAATTGGTAAGTGAATCAGCAGTCTTACTTAGCAGTGCAGCAGCAGCAGGAGCAAACAGTGATTAGGGAGAAGTCTAAAGAAGTTCCATGTTGAGGAACACAGGTTTCCATGACCAAAGATTCAAAGGCCAGCAGCACATGTCAGAAGCACTTGAACAAGGACGTGCTCTGAGCTGTATGTGGGTCAGTGTCTGGGGGCCAATTATTTGGTGTGTGCTGGCTGATGACCTGACCTCTTTAATTGCAGGGCTGGAACAGACCTCACCCCCAGAGAAACAGCCCATGCATGCAGGAGGGGGGCTGATTACAGAGCTGCAGGGGTTCACTGGGGGGTTACATGTGTTTTATTCATGGAATGGGAGCATTCAAAACAAAATCTCCCACTAGTTCAGACTGTGTGACCTGAAACAGGGCTTCCCTCAGATTGGGTCTGGACAGGAGTGGAGCAATTGGGTTGCAAATGGGCTTCATGTAAAGGATTTCTTGTAAAGATGGGCTGTGTCCCAGCAGACATGCTCTGTATTCAGCCTCTGCTCTCCACTGGCTTTTTGCAGCACACAGGGATGAGCACTGAAAGCTGCTGAACTAACTGTTCTTAATTACCAAAGGGATTTTGTGTAGCTGTGGAAAAGGTGCAGTTCTCTGTTTCAGTAGCCCCTGGGACTCAGCTCACTCCAGAAGCCTTTTGCTCTCCCCATCTGATGGTCAGAAGTATTGCCCAAGTCTGCAACACCTCCAAGTCATCCAGGGTCTGTAGGGTGCCATAAAAGAAAAAGAAGCAGAGTTGGCTGTGGTGGAAGAAGCTTACTGATGTGCAAGGGAGCCATCAGTGAGTCATGTGGCATCCTGAAAACGCAGCCTGAGTGTGACAGCTCTGGAGAGGGAGGAGGCACAGGGCAGCTCAAAAGGAGAAGAGGCTTTTGGGAGGTCATCAGTGCAAGTGAGTCAGAGAGGTATGACTCAGTGAGACACATGCAAATCCAGTCAGTGCTGGCGGTTCACTCTGCTTGTGCTGGTTTAGTGAAAGAATTGCCATGCACAACCTGCTAAGTAAAAATAGAAGTTGGGCACTATCAGAACACCTCCTGATCCCTGCCTGGGTGACTCTGGGGGAAGCAGCTCCTGAGGGAACTGCTCAGTCCCACCACCCTTGTCCCTGGCATGCTAAGGATCTGATTCCTGCTCCACCACGTGTTACTGCCTCCTGTCTTCCTTCCAGCCTCTTTGCTCATCTCTGCTGGCCAAACTGCAATGTCTCCTGCTGGTGAAGGAGGTGATGGGCTGAACCAGCTCTAAACAAAAGTGGAGACAACTAGCTGCTTGGCAGGCAGAGCTGAGTGAGCTACAAGAGCAAACAAACAGTGAATGATCCTGTGGTGGAATTGTTGCTGCAATAGAAGGGTTTTCTCACAAGATTCCCTTTTCCTTGCAGGGTTACTTGCTGAGCTGTGTGTGGAACTGCTACAGGTACATCAGCAGCAGGAACAGCTCAGATGTGCTGGTGTACATCACCACCAACGACACCACGGTGAGCCTGCTGCATCACACACATTCACTGTCTTAGCTCTGTTCTCTGGCAATTCCTGGCTTCTCAGTCACCCATCTTCACTCCCCTGACAGAATTCATCTGCTGATTATCTTTGCACTTGAGATTCAGCAGCCTGGTGTGTTACAGATCACATCTGTCACTGCACTACCGGTTTATTTTGTTCACAGTCTGCTAAAGGGTCTGTGTTGAGCATCAGCTGCAGTTTGTGGCCCCAGAAATGACCCCAGTTGTGAGCTGTGTGATGATCTGGCCAGGGGGGTGCTGTTGGGATCCAGAGCTGCTGTTGTCTACACCTGCTAGGGAATGTGGATTTAGGGGATCTGCTGCAGTGCTTTCCACACTCACAGAGAGGAGCTCAAAGGCAAGAAAAGTTCAGTGATCCACCCCCCAGCATGTGGTGGGTTTTGTACAGCAAGGGGACAGAATGAAACCAAGACTGATGTGAAATGAGTAAGCTGGTTTGAAGCTGAAGAATGGAAGGTGGCAGCTCACTTTGAAGTAGCTTAGTGCTGAGCTGCACCTGTGCAGGGCACAGCTGCTAGGCAACTGGAGGGAATACAGGAAGAAAGGGTCCCTGGCAAGAGCTGCTTCTGCAGCAGATCCCCTGGGATTGGCTCCCTGGAGCTGCTTGGTTCCACCCTACACACTGAGGGCACTGTGCCAGGCCAGCCCCTGGGGTCACTCCACTGCCTTATGGAAGGAGGGTCTTCATCATGGACATCACAGAATGAGAGCAGCACAAACTTGGTCCTTTGGATCAGCTGGGTAGAATTTCAGGATTGCCTTCCTCAGGTTTTGCTAATTGTGGGTGGTCTCCAGTGCTCAGTGACCATTTAAACCACTGGAATGAGTGACTTTTATGCAGCCACCAGGACTTAGAAAACTATTACTACTTTTACATGAAAGTTGTAACTCTTGCATAGTTATTGATCTTCAGTACTTGGAGCTTTAAGAAAAGCCTAAGAAGTTTCATGGACTATGATCAGAGATGGCAGCCAGGACACCAAAGTATGAAAATGTTTTGTTGAAAGCTAGGAAGTATTACAACTTTCTTTACTGGAATCTACTCTGAGTAAACCCAAGAATTTTTCTGTGAAATCATTTTGAAAGCTCTTTTATTTCAGCCTGTGGGTAGCTGTAACAGCTTCAAACATTTCTAACTATAATCCACAGAACAGGCTCAATGGTGGGAGACTGTCAGCTGGATTACCTGGGAAACTAAATTTACCAAGGCTTTTTAAAAGCTACATTAAACCCACCTGCTCCTCTGCTGCCTTTACAAAGCAAGATTTTGCTATTCAGAGATGCCTGTTATCAAAGTGCTCTGAGCTGTCTCCTCATCTCTGAAGCACTTTAAGTGTTTCTGTGAGGAAAAAAAGCCCTTTATCACATTTACAGATGACATGTTCTTGAACTGAGAGTTTAATTTATCTTTGCTTACCTTGATCTTACAAGACAGCTACAGCAGAGGCAGGTTTTGAGAAAGGCTGAGCATTCCCAGCCCTGACCATTGGAATCTTCTCCTTTCCTCAATATTTGCACCTCCATGATTTGAGTCTGGTGAGAATCTTTTGCTTTTGTTGATCATTCTGAATGAATTCAATGAGATTATATTACACCAGCTCCTATGGAAAGAGCTGTTTAGGAATTTATGAGCTAACCAGAAAATTCAACAAAAATTCCTGTCCAGGAAAACAGAAAGTTCAGGAGCAGTGCTGCTGGGGAAGAGTTTCTCAGGCCCAGCCAGAGAGGCAGGAGGAGAGTTACTAACAGCTTGGGGTTTGAATTATTTCTTTGGGTGGAGGCAAGCTTCCTTTAAACCCTCTGACTGCTGCTGCCCAGCCAGGAGGAGCTCCTTCATGCCCAGGAGGCACTGCTGGTCTCAGCTCTTGCACATCCCTCCCTGACATGGACACTCACTAGTGCAGTGCATTCAGTGATGTGGTGGAGGAGCTGATGTGCTCTTGAGCAGCTTCTTTCTTCTGCTCCCTGCTCCCTGATGTGCTCTTGAGCAGCCTCTTTCTTCTGCTCCCTGATGTGCTCTTGAGCAGCTTCTTTCTTCTGCTCACTGATGTGCTCTTGAGCAGCTTCTTTCTTCTGCTGGTGCTGAGATCCTGCAAGGAACAATAGTTGGTAGGGTTAAATCCTCATCATTCTTCACTGTGAATCAGAGAATTTTCTTCCCTCCCTTCACACCCTAAAAGAAGACTCAGAAAGATTTTATTTTTCTATGTGTACATTGAGACACATCAGCAAAAAAAACCTTCTAACTACAGAAGCAGTTCAACACCATTGGGTAAGAGTGGCTTCAAACTGAAGTGTGCAAGAAGGGGGGGACTGAAAAGATGGGTCAGTCTCTGCCCTCTGCTTCAGAAGAAATGTGTCATGTATACAGATTATTAGAAATTCAAACTCTTTCTGCAGCTACATAGATCTTTTCAATGAAGCTAAGAAATGTGTTGCTACAAACATTTCATGGCAGTGCCTCACCATTTGCTGAGCTGGTTTTCAACAACTATCTTCACAATGCAGTGTATTTAATACACCTACAATAGTTATTCTTATCTCTGGTCTATTAACATCTTGGATCTTCCATTGCCAGATAAATACAAATTTACTTATTCATAAAGGTCATTATTTTCCCTCTTCTAACTTTTGAACTAGGAGTTGCCTGGTTTATCTGCTCAGAACCCTTGAAAAATCTACCCAAGAGTTTAAATGTCAATGGAATTGTGAAAAGAACAAGTGAGCTTTTCTCAAGGAGAACAATAAATCCAGCTGCCTGGGTTGCTGTGGCACAAGAGGTGGGAAGGGTGCAGAGCTGGTGGCTTGCAGCAGCTCTGAGCCCTCCAGAGATGTTTGAATTATAGATAGGGCTTTGTCTTTGGCAAGAGGAATATTCTGTAACTTAGAGAGCAGGATTCAGTTCACAAGAGTATGAAGCTGTGATTGTGTGCACATGGTTCTGCAGCCCAGAAAGCTCTTCTCAAAACAGTAACCAGAACAGAGCTGGAGTTACTGCAGTGCTGCTTTTCTCAGTGGCAAGGTGAGCACTATAGGCAGCACAGCCACATCTGATTGGGAGAATGCCTAACTCCTTTTCCTTTTTTCCTTTTTTCCCTTTTTCCCCTCCT
>JANHGL010019564.1:0-50015 GCA_024611195.1 Ceyx melanurus | reverse complement strand
ACCAATCTGTGAGGGCTCATTTTTGTGGTAACATTACAGACTGATGCACACAGATAATTCTCAGTATACTATTTCTGATGCTGGTAAATGTGTACCTTTGGTACATGGCTGCCAAATATACTTTTTTCTCACATAAATCTTTTTTTTTTGTAATGTTCTTCTGGCACAAACGTGAAATACAAATTTATCCTGGATATGATCATTTTGTAACAGAACACAAAGTCTGGTAAATATATGTTTGGTTTCTGCTTTAGCTTAGTTCCTCAGCTAAGTTCAGACACCAAAAATCTGCAAACCAAATCTAACAGGAATGATTTTTCATAAAGGTATATGCCAGGGAAAGGAGGAGAATTGATGTAATCTCAGTGTTATTTAGATGCTCTAAACTGCTCATACTGTGTTTGGGAAGGGCATAATGGGAAGAGGAATGACCATATGTTACTACAGGTCTTAGTAACTTGCTCAAGCTGCACACCATGGACTAAACCTTTCCAGCACTGAAGTAAGACAAATTTCCTTCATATGAAGAAGAATAATCTGAGCAATAGGACCTGCTTGTCACTGAAAAACATATCCCCTTCAGAAGGTTGTAGGCATGTTCCCAAGTGGTGTGTGTGAGCATGTTTCTTTTGCAGACTTTTGTCAACCAGCATGGAGTGATGCTGGTTGATAGAAACTGAAATTTAACTCAGTATTGCTACACAACAGGCCCTTGGCTTAGTTTACTTTTGAATGTGGTGTCTTATGTAAAATGGAGTATTAAATACATGAAAATTTCATAATTAGAGATTTTTTTGTTATCATATCCAAAAATTGATCACAGTGGTCATAAGAGTTAAACAGTTAAAAGTATCTGGTTTATGGAGACTTTCATCCCTCCTGTATTGGATGTCCATGGCCAGATGTTGGCAACTGGGGGCTGCAGGATGGTCTCAGTGAGGAGAGGCTGGGACTGCCCCATGCTGAGCACAGTCATCTCTGATGCACCCACCACAGGCCATAGCTGGGTCCCTCAGCCAAGCAGGTGGCACCGCTACAAAAACACATTTAGAGGGTATGCCATTCTCACCAAAATGCTTCTTTAATCTTTCCTGTGCTGTTCAGTGTACTGTTCCAGGTGAAAGTGTGCAGAGCTTAAAAGGAAGATGCTATCTTATTTATTTGGTTTTTTTGTTTATTTTTAAAGTTCTCTCAAAATAAAAAACTTGTGAGCCAGGTTGTTTCTTTTCCAGTATTAGAGTGTTCTCTATATGTCAGCTAGAGAGAAGTTTAGGGAACATACCTCTGTGGAAAATGACCTGGATCAGACAAGGGTAAAGCTAAAGTTTTACAGCTATGGTCAGGAACACCCACAACAGAAGAAAACTTTGGTGGTTTCTTCGTTGTCAGTCTCAGTATTTCACTACAGTGAGCGTGGAGAGCCTGTAGACTGTAAAGCTCTGTGGTGGCATAGGTGGGAACATTCTGCCTGCTGCAGTTTCATATTTACTGGATGATCAACAGGACAGAGGAAGATAAACAAGGGGCAGGGGAGGTTCTGACCCCAGGATGCTATACAGATTATTGTTTTCTTGTTTGATGTGACACTTGGAGATTCAGGGCAACAATGCTCTTTAGATGTGATAGACAGAAGTGTTACCCTGCTAAGTGTAAAGCAGACCAGTATCAGTTGTTCTTACAATCTGGAATTATATAAAAACTGTGCTAAAAGGACAGTTAATGACTGTCTTTACAAATGCATGGCTGCATACTACTCCTCTGGAAAAAATAGATCATGAACATTGTAACTATTTCTAACAGCAGGCTATGTACCGAAAGCTATCCTCACAGGGAATTCAGCTTTTTTGTAAGAATAGGGTTGAAAATTACTCTGGCAAAACAAAAGAAAACAAATCTATAAGAGATTATGTGTTTTCTATAAGTTTACATCTGTTTTTACTTGGGCAGTCTTTAAGTATAGCCATATTAGTGAATGTAATGGCATGTTGTTTGTGGAAACAAATACTGCTATTATGGCATAGAAAATAGCAGACATAATAACATTGTCACATTACATTAGTATAGAACTGTTCTGTGCCAAATTACAGGGCAGCTTCAACACTGTTACCATAAGGGAATAATGTATTGGTATTGTACTTGTGATGGCACAGCTAACATTACGTCAATGCTTCCATTAATCCATTTCTGAAGGGTTAGAACTTCATCACGTGGTCTTTTCTGACTTGAAATTTGTCATTCTCAACCCCTGTGAATAAAGCTTTTTTTTTTTTAAAGTTCTATTTTATTTTAGTCTTTACCAAGAAAAAACAAAACCCCTCATTAAAATGGAGAGCTAGATCTATACAAAATGGATTAATGGAAAACCTCTTTGATTTTCTTGATGTTTTATTGCATTATAGAGATACTGCCTTTCAGCTAAGACTGTATCTGTAGTGATGGTTAGGTTTTAGTTTTAAATGTGTCTGAATGTTATTTGTTGTGTATTGGGCCAATTTAATTGGAGATTGCACAAGGAGATCCAGGAAGGCCTACCAGGGAAAGATGGAATCCACCTGTCAAGGTGGAGTGAAAGTATCTTTGCCACAATCTGGTCATCTGGGTTAAGGGAGAGCTAGTACTAGGAATGATGGGGAATGGAGATGATGCCTAACAAGAAAGTGAGGAAATAGTGGACTGAGCATGATGGGAAGGTGTGGAGCTCTACCCAGGGACAAAGTGTGAGCCAACTGAGAGTTTATGGGTTAGGATTAGAGGGCAGACCAAAGTCCAGTATGATGTGGGTTGGTATCTGCTGCAAATTGCCTGATAAGAAGAAAGATCTACATGGACTTCTTCAGAGATTGTTGATTATCTATGAAAGGTCTTGATCACTGAGGTTCCTTCCTGAAAACTGGAAAAAAAGTAATTGTTTCTCACGTCTTCAAGAAGTAGGATCCAGTCAATTGCAAACTGGCCAACCTCACCTTGATCACTGGAAAAGGTGGTGGAGAAAATCTACCTGGAAGCCATTTCCAAACATACTAGGGTCAAGAAGGAAATTAGGCATAGCCCAATAGAGGAAATCTTAAATGACAATGAGTTTGGTACTTAGGTATTTATCATTTTTTGCTAAGTTGAAAAATCTATATTCTGATTGCAGCCACACTGTGCAGTCAAGATTGGGACTGAAAGATATATGCTTCCAGAAAATCAAATCCTGATTATTTCTGATTGAACATACTGAACACAGGATACTTTTACCTGTTACAGAGGATAGTGAAACTGGGCACAGTAAAAATACATTAGTTAGTTTATGAGAGATTTGGATATTAGAGTGTTTGGTATTTGAAATTTCCAAGAGGAACTGGTTGATTCACTCTTCAGTTTTGAGAGTGCATTAAGATCATACTGAGGTTATACTTTGAACCACAAAACCCCTAAATATTGAGACTGTGTTCAAATTCTGCAAGGAGTGAGCAGTTTTAGAAACACCATCCGCCTTCGCTGCAGAACTCTGCTCAAAACAGGTGCATTATCGTGCTGAATGAGACAAGAGTCATATTCTGTGGACATGTAATTAGCAATTCAGTAATAATCCATATGCAAGGAGGGATAATTAAATAGTGCACAAAGAAGTGTAGACTTGGCTTTCCTTAGATTTGCAATGTTTTGTGTTTAATGTCGTGTGTGGATTTGAATTTAAAGAAAGAATTATACACACTATATTTATAGTGTATAAAAACCAGGACTATTTACTATTTTCTCATATTCATACTGTTTACAGTCTTCTGAACTATCACATGGTGTTGACAATGGATAGTCATTCACATTGTCTTCCTTCTTCTGGAATTCAAATCGGAGTGTGACATTCACATAATCTCTGATTCCATTATCAGTCTGGTATTACATAAATGATGGATTTAAATCATTTTGCTACATATATTTCTTTTGCATTTATTAATTTAACTGTTATGGATTACAGACTTTTTGACACCTAGAGTCAAGGCTCATCTTCAATGCTACTTTTCTGGGAAGGATATGTACAAAATAAAGAAGCTTAATTAAAGCAGTTATTAAAACCCAAACTAACCATAAGAGCCACTCAGTAGCACTTTCCAAAGTAATATTGCATATTCCTGGCTAAGACTTTGCAGTTGCTAGCTACCAGTAAATGTATAACCTGCTATTAAGAAAAGGGATAGAAAGTTCCTCAGAGTACTGTAAAACACATTTGATTTCAAATTCCAGTAGCTGAGAATTAAAAAAATCTGTCCCTGATAACATACCAGTCTGAATACTTCATATGATTATTTTGCCACAGAGGCTCGCTGCACACAGGAGAAATAAGGATAGCTTCACACAAAATTACAATGCAGGGCAAGCTGTTAGAATGAACTAATTGAAGAAATCTCAATTTGTTCAGCTTATCTTATCCAATATCTCTCTATAATGAATATCTTGAATGTCTGGTAACAAATATCTGTGGCCTAATTTGTAGGAACTTCAAAGGATGTAGGACTTCATATACACAGACTTGAAAATGCAGAAAAGTCGAGGTTTTTAGAAGAATTGGAAAAAACCTGTAAAAAGAGCAACTAATGCAAGAACTGTTGCTTGCGAGCAATGACTGTGGACCAAGACTATTTTATTAACTTTTATTTTTATTGGAATACTTAATCAGGATAGATTGCACCTTGAGCTGTCAGGCTTCTGTGATGTTATATGGGAACACATGTTTTTCAGACAGAACTATGGAGCAAGATGCACAAATTACAACTTATTGTCAAGGTTTAAATGGCCCAGCTCTATTAATGATTTTTTTTTTCTCCTCCATTTCTTCAGGATTCTGTAATATGTACATTTTTGGCCTTTCATTACGATATATCAGTTTCTTATGTAAGTTAACAGTTATGGCTGTCAGTCTAAAAACAAGTTTTAGAGTTTTTTTCTTGTTTGTGCACAAATTCTGAGTAACCCATGCCTAAAACAGTTAAGTCATATCCATTTTCTTAAATACATTACAAACTATACCTGTAAAATTTGAAAAGTATGGAAATTTGACAGTGATTGTAGAAGCTCCTACATGTTATATATTTCTAATAATCAGTTATAAGTAAAGTTTTAAGTGGGATACTTGATACAGAAAAAGCCAAAAAAGGAACTTTAAAGGTAACTAGAATACATGGTTATAGTTGTGCTTATAGCTCAGATTAGAAGCAATTATGCAACATTTCTGGCCTAGTCTGAGGTATTTTCTATTGCCCAATATTAAAAAATGGAACATAGTGTCAGAAAATTGCAAACTTCTCTCTGGAGGAATCAAGGGAGTAATTAAATTGGATTTTGGTATGTCAATAATACCTTTCTCTTATTAATGGCACAATAATTTTCTAAATCAAATCCTAGAAGTGTTTCCAGTGTCATAAAGGTGAAAATGATTAAGGGTTAATTAAATATATTCTCATGGAACTAAAATTGTTCTGTTGGGTACCGTTAGATTCCTTTCTCTAGAACTTTCAATTATTACAATTTAATAGCATGCTATGTACAATTCAGGCATGATATTTGTGTAGCCAAAAGCTATTCAGAATAATAAGCATACTGCTTGAGTGTTGTCACTGTTCTTCCAGATTTCTCTGAACTTTCCAACAATATCATATATTCAAATAAATTTTAGGTTAACTAGTTTTCTGAACGAGATTAATCACTGTACATGGCACAGCTGGAGCAGGAGATTTAGCTATGTAACTGTGTCAGACGTTCCTCTCCAACAAACCCCAAAAAAGAGCAATGAGTAAGTGATAGTTTTTTAATAGATGACAGCTGCAAAGGTCACAAATGGTAAGAAAGAAAAGAAAAGCTTTCTCAAGTCTTCTATAACACAGAGCATGAGGCTAGCTCACAGTGTATATGGGGAGTTTAGAAATACATATCTACGTGTAAGATATTTAGGTACAATGGCACAAGGATGCACAATGGTGCTTCAGAAAGATAAAATTATTCAGTCTTTCTGAAGTCTGTACAACTGGACTCAGGTTACTAAGGCAACCTGATCTTCCTCAGCATGCATTCTGGCTTGACAGATAGTCAGGTTAGGTTCAAAGTAGCTACATACTTATGGGGAGCTCCTATACTCATTGCAAAACAAGATTTTATTGGTACTTTAATACTGATACTCTGTACTTTAGTACTTTAGTACTAATACTCTGAGTCTTCTGTGTGTGCCAGGTGCTGCAGAAAACAGGCAAGGAGAACCTTTCCATTAAAAGCAGAATAAACAAAATTACATGGATCTTCTATGGGTAAATAAAGATGTTCTAGAGTCCAAGTTAAAGATCTGTATGATTCCTCAGTAGCTGAGAATGGAAGCATGCAGAGGAGTAATGACAAAGTGCAGAGAAGGATACATTACACACTCAGTTCTGCAGCTTTCATGACTTTTGTTTCCAGAATGGATATTGTACTTGTTTTTGATCACTTTTGGTCTTCCATCTCCACCCAACCAGCAGTTAATCTGAACAAAATTTCTGTATTTTTCTTAGCAGATTTAAGACCTGGGCTACATCTTGTATACTGATACTGTGTTTGAAAGTCTTCATAGATATTTTCTGCTTAGGCATTTTAGAAAATTATAAAGGAATGCAGCAGAGAGATAATAACAATATGAAAAATTACTGGTGGAAGCAGCATTCCACAGTCTAAAGGAATTTCTCAAGGTTTTAGTGTCTGGATGCTTAATGAACACAACTGCAAAATGAAGTCAGAGCCTGGGGAAAACCACTCCATATTAAAAGTGGTCAATACCCAGCTTGAGTACAGAAGAGTTGGAACTGTAGAAAAGAGGGTGAAGAACAGCTCATGAAGCTGTATGGTTCTCACAAACACAATTTAAATGCTGGGTTAAGGATGCTTGTCAATTTGGTGTTAATTCTGGAGGAATGTTCATGCTGCTAAGCTTTATGCTATCACTCCTTGTAATGAAGCCATACTTTGAACTGAAAACAGACATGAAGCAGCACATCATTTCACTGTAAACATCCACACATTAAAAAGCACTTAAAATGCATGATATGCAGTATTCAATGTCAAAGAGCATTAATATTTACAGATACCATTTGCAAATCGTCTTAAGCTCTGGTTCTTCTTTACCATATAAGGAAGCTCTCCCTATAGGGTGTTTGTTGTTTTAAAAATTCTTTCCCTTTTAAACAGTCTCAATCTTAAGAAAACTTCTAATCAGATCAATAGTCTGATATTTAGATTATAATAAATGTTTCACAAAGATGTCAGTGTACTTTGAATTTGGGAGCTTAATGGTGTTGAGAAGTATTAACTGTGGAGGACCAGTACCTTCTATCCAGACATTTTAAAAACAGGACCTGACAGTGCTCAGTCCTTCTAAAAATCAGGTTTTTGATCACTTGCATAATGTAAATGTTGCTGTATGCTGGGGAGCAGAGGTGTGCATAGGCATTCTGAGAAAAGGCCAGGACAGATGCTTGCATCCAGCAAACTGACATTCAGTTACAATTCAAGTCTCAAATCACCAGTTGAACGACTAATTTAAATATGTTGAAATCTAAAGTCACCATTATATGGTCATAGCATTTTCCCTCTCCCTCAACTATTAAACCCAGTTCTTGAAATTAAACTCAAGTGTTTCTGATATGTCTTGAAATTGTTTAATTCTCCTTTTTTTTAATTCTTTATCCCATCTTCTGGATCACCAAAACTTGTTAGCCTGGGCTTAGGTTGATTATGTTCATGCATTTTCTTCTTTTCTAGTAGTAATTGTAGGTTGGCTTTCCTGGCTGGCTGAAAATTCATCAGAAAGTTAATTTTTACTGATCCTGTAAGTGGCAGATGGTTGCATTTTTGCTCATGTTAATTTGTTTCCTTTAAATACGCATGTCATTTGGTGCTTACTGAAAATAGCCTTTTCTTGCAACTTCATGACCTGTAATTGTAGTGGCTGTCACATATTTGAACTGGTTTTATAGCCAACTCATATCTCTGGATTTGACTTTCATCCAGAACTCTCTTGAAGAGAATGACCAGCACCACAACCCTTCAACACATCAGAAGGAGCCAAAGGACATCTTTAGTCTTTCCCCATTACCTGTATTGTAGATTTTTCATTTTCAAAGCCCCCCCTGCACTGCTGCTTCTCCAAGTAGTCATGTGCTGTACAACTTATACACAACAGTTACCCAGTATTTCTGGGAAATGGCAAAATCCCTGCACAATTATACTTATGTTCTGCATCAGCAAGAATTCAGACAAATCATAAAAAAATGTCAGATTTACTGTTTAAGTCCAAAGCCATCTGTGTAACTCTTTCACAGAGGGTTCAAGACTGCTCAGACTATCAGGCTTGGCACATACCAAGACCTGATAAGCATATGGGCAAGGGACAAGGAGCCAGTAGTTCAGCCAAGGTGCTCAATATCTGAAAACCTTGGACAAATATGAAAAATGCTCTAATTTTAGTCAGAATCCCAGTTTCAAAGAGGCGGATGTTCAAGGGGATACTTGGATATCTATTTAGTAATTTTCTCCCACCTGCTTGCTCTCTTTGGCCAGGTTCTGCTTTAGCATTGAGCTCCAATATTTCCTGGTTTATTCAATCTTCTTTTTTTTTTTTCTTTTTTTGTCTGTGAAAAGGATGGGGACATATTTTAATAAGCTTCCTTCTGTAATCCCTGAGGGGAAGTCTTTATAGCAGGAAAATATTCAAAATGATAGTATCTCTGTAATTGAAAGCACTACCAGGAATAAATGAAGAATGTTTCCAAATTTGCTGGACCAGTAGTGGCGTGTCAGATCAAATTCAGATACTTTCAGAACTAAGTAGATTTAACTTCTGTAAAAGTGAGGCCTGAGAAATTCTGAAAATCATAATTTTGAGAAGATTCTGCTGAGCAAATATAATCCTATTTCCCCCTGAAATTCTACCCCAAAGCTTTTATCTTTTTTGCTTCTACTTGCTACCAACATGTATTACTAGTGATATTTAATTTAAACTATTTAATGCAGCTTTACTGGGATGACAGCCAACTTCAAAGAAAGCTTCTGTAACCCCAGAAAATGCACAGGGCTGAGAGGTGATATTTTCACTGAAGATTAACCTTTTCCTGTGGATGGTACTCTATGCCAGACAACAGGGAAAACATTGTGGGTACTGGTTCATAATCCTATAACAGAAATAAGGTATATTGTAGTTTCAAATATCTAAAAAAGCTATTTCTTGCAATTTGACTATTTCTGCACTGTGAGAGGTTTTGGGGTGTTTGTTGTTGCTGTTGTTGTTTTATTTTGTTTGGGGTTGGGTTGTTTTTTATTTTTTAGACCTGTTGACCATAACTAATTTAAGGAATTGCTTCATTGTTTCTCAGACCTATTCTCTAATAAGAATGAAGCCAGGATTAAATTTGTGTTACAGTTTTGGAAAAATACTGTTGAATGAAATGCTTTGGAAAACATCAAAGTCATGAAGTTATGAAAGTCAACTGAAGGGTGTTCTCTATATTTAGAGCAGGAACAGCATCCTAAGTAGCAACACAAACTTTCCATAATTCCCTGTTAATGTAACCCTACATAAAAACTCTCCAAAAATAGGAATTATTTTTCTGTTTTGTAATGTCTTTCAACAGCTGCCCCCATGTACCTTCCAAAATGGGGGTGTCAGTGGAATTGGGGATGGCAAAGATATTTTTAAGCCATCTCATGTAATTCAGTATCACCACTGCAACTGCAGTGGCTGTGGGGGGACGAGTTGAAAGCAAATTTCAGGCTCTCAGATTTCATAGGCCAACTCAGCATACAACAGCAAGGTCTTGTGCAGCTAGATCTTTAGCTTGACATGCCAGAAATAATTGCTGTAGTAAGGATCTGCTGGGAACAGATAGTAATCTTGCTCAGTGTGTGCACAGTAATTTACTGATGTGTAAATATTGGTGGAGGAGTTGTATGTTAAATAGTTTTTAAAACTGGAAAGCATAAGAAAGGAGTAAGAGATAATACAGAAGGCTGAAGGGATTGAGGACCTTGCACACAAGTGTTGTCAGTTGTACAGCATTAGGTTATAAATTCTGGGCAGTTTGAAACAGATTTCTAAGTGTTTTTAAGTAATGAGCAGGTAAGGCCTGCCTGGGGAAGAAACTCCCTAGACAGGTATATATAGGGTGCGTGTGTGTGTGTATATATATAGAGAGAGAGAGAGGTGTGTGTATATATACACAGATACAATAGATATATATGGGGTATCTGTACACAAACTTGTTCACTTTTCAATTTTTTTTTAACTGAAGTGTGGATCATTGAGAAGTACACATACAATAGCAAATACTAGCTCCCCCATGTATATATTCTGAAATTAAATTTAATGTGCATATTTATGCGAGTAAAAATGTGATCGGCTATAGAATTATAAAAGTGGTCTCATATGAAGACAAAAAATGATAGATTAATATAATCTCAAAGATAATTTAAATTATTTCTCTATATCACCGCTAAGTGATTCTGAAGAAATCCTTTTTTCATCACTCTATTAAAATATAATTGCATATTTTAGAAAAAAAAGTGGGGATGGGAAATTTAATCATGTACCAATATCTATATTTCAGAAAAAAATTCTTATATGTATACCAGTAATCCCCTCTTCACATTAAGATGTATTTTTCAATTCTCAGCTGAGTTTGTTTTTTTCTTTTTTTGTCAGTGTGAACTTTGTGGGGTTTTTTTTCCTCCTTCAAGATAAAAAAGCTATAAATCCAAAGATGAGGTTTAATATGAGTTTGCATCTTGCAGATTTCTGTTTTCTAAGCAGTTGTGTGAAAATGCAGACATTTCATTAGATAGACTTGTATAACTGGGATGAGCCTTTGTCTTTGTGGGCAAGTAAAAATGATAAAAGGAGCACAGAAGAAATATGCAGCTCAGAGGTCCCTGAAGACTTTTAGGATTTAACCTTCATTTGCTTTTTAATCTTAGAATTCTTTATTATGTGGAAGCATGTGGTTTAGTGCTTCAAGTTGGCAGGTGGTAG
Source organism: Ceyx melanurus (assembly GCA_024611195.1). NCBI lineage: Eukaryota > Metazoa > Chordata > Aves > Coraciiformes > Alcedinidae > Ceyx > Ceyx melanurus. Next base: position 38,989 of record JANHGL010019564.1, on the reverse strand, counting down.
AAATCCCATAATTATGATCTTGGTTGTATGCTGCCAATGCACAGAGAGGAACCATGGTAATCCACTCCAGTGTATTTTCAGTAGTCATTGCATATTGCTTATGCTTTTGAGTATGAAACCCTAAGTAAATCTCACTAGTAATAAAATCACTGAAGTTACCAAAGAAAAAAAACCCACAAAAGAACCCCAACAAAACCCAACCCAAACATTTTTAACTTTTGCAAAAACTAACATAAAGTCCTTAGCTGTCATACACCACTCTGCCATAGATAGCAATAAAATGGTTTCATAATCACAAAGCATATGTGTTCCTGTGCAGGCTGCCTCACTTTTTCCAAGGCTTAGGTCTTTCACAGAATGGAAGGGTTTGGAAGGGACCTCTGGGGATCTATTCCAAACTTGCTAAAGCAGGTTTGCCCAGGTTCACGTCCAGGTGGGTTTTGAAAGTCTCCAGGGAAAGAGACTTCCCAACCTCTCTGGGCAGCCTCTTCCAGTGCTCTGTCATCCTCACAATACAGAAACTTTTCCTTAGGTTTAGGTGGAATTTCCTGTGTGCTAATTTGTGCCCATTGCCTCTTGTCCTATCAGTGGAAGCCACTGAAAAGAGACTGGCCACATCTTCTTGATACCTGCCCTTTAGGTGTTTATAAACATTTACACAATCCCCTCTCAGTCTTTGCCAGGCTAAAGAGCCCCAGGTCTTGAAGCCTTTCCTAAGAGAGGTGTTCCTGTCCCCTTATCATCTCTGTAGTCCTCTGCTGGACTCTCTCCATCGGTTACTTGCCTCTCTTGAACTGGGGAGCCCAGAACTGGGCACAGTACTCCAGATGTGGCCTCCTCAGGGCAGTGTAGAGGGGGAGGAGAGTCTCCCTCTACATGTGACCTGCTGGCCACATTCCTCTTAATGGCCCCATGGCCCATTGGCCCCAAGGGCATGTTCCTGGCTCATGGTTAACTTGTCCACCAAGACTCCCAGGTCCTTTTCTGTGGAGCTGAATTCCAGCAGGTCAGCCCCTAACCTGTCCTTGTGTGTGATGTTATTCCACCACAGGTGAAGGACGCTACACTTGCCCTTGTTGAACTTGAATTTAATATATTATTTAACCTACACTTACTCTTAAATATGATCATGTCATCATTTATGTTCAGTTTTAATCAGCTTTTCAAGATAAAACATTCGCAGTGATATTTGTTTCCATTGCCAACTCTGCTATGATACTTCTATTTATTAGTATTTTTATTCCACTTAGATGTAAGTGATTTATCTCTTCCTTCAGCTTAGTGAACATTTAGGTAGTAATTCTCTGTAGTTATTTATGGCTGAACTTGAGGCTGTTTTCAAGCACTTTAAGACCTTTATTTTTTGTTCATCTTGGAGTGGCATAAAAGGGCCTTAAGTTAAAATCCAGTATATCTACAGAGAGCTGGAGTAATTACCTTGAGAAGATAGAATGCAATACTACTGTCAGAACAAGAAATCTCTCCTCTGCCCCCAGCCACCAGGACAGAAAAGCAAATGAAGAAGAGTCTGGACCCACAAAAGAGATGAAAAGTTTTCTTCTGGCTCTGACTATATTAACCTGGGTAGTCAGTGGAATTCTCAGATACCCTCCAGTGGCAACGTATCCCCTGTTCTCTACCCACTATGGCTTTCCTGCAAGCATAGGTAAAATCAGTTCAGGATTCATTCCTATCGAATGTAAGTGGAACATGAGATAAATGAACTGTCCATCTAAGCTATTTCAGTACTGTATAGAGAAAGCAAGTTTTGCAATCCAGACAGATATGTTTTCCAGCCAATTGAAGACTGAAATTTTTCAAGGAAAATGTTTCAAACATGTAAAGAATATGTCAACATTAATGTAACAATGAGCAGTTGTTCCCACTCTGAGCTAGCAGCAATATTTCACTCCTCATTGTGAAAAACATCAAGTATATTATGATGTTTGGATCTGACTTCATAGATGATACATATATTAAGAAAAGGTAATAATCATAGAATGATTTGCATTGAAAGGGGCCTTAAAGATAATCTAATTCCAATCCCCCTCCCATGGGCATAGGTACCTCTCTAGACCAGGTTTCTCAAGTTGTCATCCAAACTCATCTTGAGCATGTCCCTTGATGGAGCATCCACTGCTTCCATGGGCAACTTGTTCAAGTGTCTTACTACCCTCAGAGTGAAGAACTTCTTTCTAATTTCTTATCTAAATCCCTTCTATTCCATTTTGAAGCCATTATCCCTCATTTTATCGCTACAAATCCTCATCAAAACTCCTTCTCTAGCCTTTTGGAGGACCCCTTCAGGTACAGGAAGACCACAATAAGGTCTCTCCAGGCTGAACAATCCCAACATATAGTTGGCTTTCTGGGCTGCACTCACACATTGTTGCCTTGTGTTGAACTTGTCATAAAATGACACCCTCAAGTCTTTCCCCTCAGAACTGCTCTCAACCCATATTCCACCCAGCCTGTGCTTCTGCTTGAGGTTGTCTTGACCCAGGTGCAGGGCCTTACACTTGGCTGTTAAATAATACAGGTCCCAGTACCAATCCCTGAGTCAGTCCCCATAATAACAAAATAATTATTCATCTTCAGTATTTATTTTTTTTTGTGTGTGCACTTTTTCTTGAAAGGTTCTATAGCACCACAAATGCTTATATTTCTGTAGCAAGCTGCCTGTTCATATTAAGGTTTGAGATGGATATTAATGAATTTATTCATGAGAAATATGTGTTAGTTCTTCTGACAATAAAATAAGCATGCAATGATATTGTGGCTATCATGATTAAGTATCACCTCTGAAAGTTCTTCCCTTTTAGTGCTGATATTTGCCCTGTGTTTATGCTCTGGATAGTCAATTGTAAAGATCACACTGGAAGCCATTTCTTTGATGTTTTCAAAAATAGGAAATAATTTTTTACTTATCTTAATGTCAGTTTGCCATGGCAATTATTGTCAATTGTAACTTGAATGGAAAGCTCTTGAATTAGTATTCCTGGCAGGGCTTTTTTCCCCCTATCTTTGCAACATGTAGCTGTTGTTTCATTGTATCTGTTTAAATTGGGGGAGATGAGTATGGTGATCGATCAGATGTAGTAAAAAATCCTCCTGAAACTACATTTTCTTCTTTTTTATCTTAAAATATATATATATATTTCCTGATCTCATTTTGGAACTTTTCAGTTATTTTATTTATGGATTAAGTTTTACTGTGATTTAATTTCTTAATAAATCTGTCTTGAATTTATTGGGAGCAAGATGGACTTCTGAATAGGCAGCTATCTTTGTAGAAATCCAAGAGTACTGTCTGAAGAGTACTGCCTAATGAGACCAAGGCCTTCATGGTTCTGATAGGCTTAGTTTCCAGAGTTGAACATACAGAGCCCATCCCTGAATGTAGATCTGCTGCATAGCTCTATATACCATGGCATGGCGTAGGGCCATTATTAAATTTACTGTAAGCTTTTGTGGTTTCTGGCAGTGCAGTCTCATCTACTGAGAAGCCATCAAAATAAGTTCCTCAGGCAAAACATCCATTAAACTTTTTTCTTTAAGAAAAAAATAATCTACTGCTAATTTGCTGCAATTTATTTTTGCTTTGTGATTCTGCAGCCAAGCCTGTCAGTGCAACTGTGCTAATCATTAGGAATTTAGTGCCTGTACACATTCAGACATCCTATGACTACCACTCCATAACTAAAACAATATTCTAAAAGGGTTTGATTTTGTTTCTCCTGCATGGTTAGAGCTTTACAGCATGTGATTTTGCAGTCTTTTCTCTCCTTAAAAATCCTTGAGCATTTTGTTTGATGAAATAACTATTCTTATCGTGTACTTTTTTTCTTTTATATAGTGTAGTTTAATGATAGAAAATAGATGTCTCACAGATAAAATTACATGCTACATACTACTGTGTCCTGTCTCAAAGATTTAAGCCCTGTAGTCTTCTAAAAATCGATCATTAGTCACTTATCTTTCATAATATAACCGTTGGCTAAAAATTTGGAAAACAGTTCAATTAAAAGCAAAAAAAGAATAGGAGGCAGTAGATAGCACTTTGTGGAAAGACAATTAGAAATTAGTAGGGAGTGGGGGAAGAAGCATATCTTACAAAAGGTTTCAAGACCTCAGAAATCCAAGATAGAAAAAGAGCTATTCAACCATTTTAAAATATTGGGTCCTCTTCCCTCCCCACCTCCACTTGTGGAGATGTACAGAAGCATGTGTGCCCTCTGTGAACCTTATCATCTCATGCACGAAGCTGCAGCTGTACTCAGATTCTGAATAAGCAATTTCCATTCCATTCTATCTCTTCACACTTGAAATCTGTGGTGGTGTTCCTCATCTGAGAAGCTTGATGCTACAAAGTTCATACAAGACTACTGTTTTGGAGAGGGTGAGCAATTCAAGAGGGTGGCATTTTTCTATTGATATTTTAGTATTGGTTTACAAAAAGATAATTTCTCACGTAAGGCCACCATGCAAGTGCAGGTATGAGATCAGGTCTGTCATATGCAAGGAAGTTTGTTCAGACAGATGGAATTACCAGGTGTCTTGGTTTGTCTAATTCATCTCCATAGCTAGAATTTGGCCTGGTGTTTGTGATTGCAAGAAAATGCACAATCATGTTCAATGAATAGAAAGTTTGTGTAATTATCTTGCTCTTTTCCTCATCATTTCTAAATCCTAGAAAGGTGCTTAAAGTAAGTTGTGCTATCTGAGGACAGGAAAACTTTTTAAGCAATGCTTTTTAGTGAGCTAAGCCATATCAGACTCTGTCACAACATGCTTTATGTTATTCTGCTCTGAATTTTTTAAATCTCAATGTCATAATTAGACAAGAGGCTAAAGTTGTGTAGTCTCAGTGATTCTAATTTCACATTTTTTGAGGGGGTTAGGGGAAAGAGCAATGCTGTGTTTTTCAGTCTTTATCAGAGTAATGCCAGATCTTCTCATTGTTTCATACTTGTTTATAAGTTTCAATAATACTGGCTTGAGGTCTTGAACATATCAATGGTTGATACTTTAACTACAGAAGTTATAATTTCAATCAAATGTTGTCTGTTAAGCATTTTAGCATTTAACAGTATTGAATCTGCTCTGAAATTTATATTGCTTAGAATTCAGCAGCTATGATAATCAGGATACAATTGGAGCCACAGTGGTCTCTGGTAAGGATGGGAAAATTGCTCAAACTGAAATTATTTGCACATTTCTGCACATCAAGGGGTCAGCTGCCAAGATACTGCTTTTCACTTATGTGGGTGTCTCACAGAGGGAACAACACATATGGACAAATGCTCTCCAAGAGATGCTTTACTCTCAAATTTGCTTTCTCTAGCTTGAGGAAGTTGCATGTTAGTTGCAGGTGCCTATTATGGTCAGCTACATCTGACCATCTGCATCATTTCAGGCAATTTTGCATCCTTGTGAAACTTGTTAAAAAGGTGTTTTAGAGAGATGTTATATGCTTTCCAGACTGGACAGCTTGCTGAGCTGGTTAGGAAGAAGATGTTTGTATGTATCGCTAAAAGATGGCTTGGAAACAACTGTAAGACCAAAAACAGCAGGACACTGGGAGAGGAACAAAGAGAAGACTATATATATGGTGTCCCTACCTAGCCACAAGTGACTTTCAAGGAGATCAAAGGATGCTGCTTCTCTCAGGCAGCTTTCTGTAAACTGAGGGAAGAATACAAATTGAAAAACGCAGACGTGCTCTGATGTGAGGTTGGTGAAACCAGCCTTTAACCTTTGTAATTTAAATCTCATGACCTGTGAAGCACAGTTTCCCATGCTGCATTCACATGAGAGGAAAAATAACTGATTTTCCTTTCTTTTATCTTACCCTTCTTCCACTTAGTTTAAAATAGGAACAACTACAAAACCAGCTGAGAAAAAAATCCCACACTGTTTTTATTACCAATATCTTTTGGACCTAAGTGTTAAAATCTGAGGAAATAAATTTGAGAACAACTTTGGACAAAAAAGTGAAAGCACCTGCTTATATCAACCAAGATACACCAAACAACATAACCACAAGAAAGAGCCAACTACCCTTTCTTCAAAGATGCCACAGAAGGCAAATTCTACAAAGGTCAATAAACTGGTTTTTAAAGATGTCCTGATCACACACATACAGAAATAAGGTGATTTGTTCTTCTAGTATCTCATAGCACTCCACAAGTCAGCACTTGTAACCACTGTGTCTTCTGATTTCATTACTTGTTACAGCCATTTCTGCTTGGGTTTGGAACTCGAGGTAATGTGAGTTTACCCATCTGAATGGGGGTGTGTGTGTAGTACAAATTTGAACCTAGTATTTTTTCAGACCTTCTACATCTACCCTGCAGGAAACATGAAGTAGACAATAGTTCCTAAGCAGCAGATGAAACAATAATGATCATATTTTAGGGGTTGGTGTAGAAAAATTTGAGACTAGAAGATGCATAAGTGCTTCAGGTATTTGTAGAAATGGTACTTGCTGCTATGAAACTTGAGGCAGCCTGACCTCGACTAAGCTTGCTTTATGCCAGGGATGTGTAGTTGATGACATAAATCTATGCCCATGTTTCCTTAGGGGAGAAAAAAAGAGAGAGAAAGATAAAGGAAAATTTTCTAGTGGCTAGCTGGATTGGTGCCCCCCGTGAACATCCTCTCCTGGCTGTCCTCTTCCACAAGTCAGGGAATAACAATAATGTTGACAACTGTGACCACTTTTTTTTTTCCCTCAGGAATATGATACTTTTCATTAATACCAGCTCAACCTTCTTCTTGCTGGTCTTGTTTGATTACACTCTTGCTGTTTTGACTCTGACCTCTAAACCTTGTCCACACCTGTTATTTGGTAATATTTAACAGATATTAGAATGATACTGCTTCTGGATGTGTACAAAAGAACTTCAGTTTGACAGTAGAGAGCAAATAGCCACCTTTTTTTCAGGCAGCAATGGGGCATAAATACAAGCATGTGCCATAGTAGCATTTAACCAGCTGTGTAGCCTCTTCTTGCCACTATGCTTCTGATAAGAGAGAGAGAAAAGTTTTTCTCTGAGTCCTTATTAGATACACTCCCAACTATCTGACTTAAAATGTTTAAGATATCAGATGATGTTCATGTACTCAGGAGAAAATAGACACATGCTTCTTTTATTTGTGACTTTCTTAAAAGCATTTGTGTAAAGATCTGAAATATAACTCCCAAGATCCACAATATTCATAAGGAATATTTTTTATGGAAATGAAAAAAAAAAAAGTTCAAAACTGAAATCATTAATCTACTTTCTGTTTTATTTAGTAGATAGATAAAAGATAAGACAAATGGGAAAACAACCCTGTATAGGGAACATGAGGAGATTATTGCGATCACTCAAATTACTTAAAATCACTTGTCACTCAAAGTAAGAATTTGCCATTTACAGAATGCATCAAACTGAATAAGAAATTACTGTATTTAGAGGTGAATGTGGCTGTGAGGTATTTCTCAGTGCAACATCAGTGAGGATTGTTCTGAAACAACTTTGCCATGGAAAAACAATACTGAAAGACAATACCAAAAATTAAGCCAACCCTGCAAACAGGATTATACTCAGAAACTCTTCAGGCATTTTGTGCTCTGTGCAGTACAGTTTTTCTGTGTTTCCATCAGGTTATTAAATGGTTTCTGATTGCTCTGAGAAATTATCACCTAAGATTTTTTTTTTTCCCAAAATTTGAGTTAAAGAAAGAATTAACCTAAACTGTCAAGCTTAAAACCAGCAAACTTGGACAAGATTTGGAGCTCTGACCATATTTGCTGGGTGAACATGCTTATTTTGGACTTGCAGCACCTAACAGCTCATGTTGCAATTCCCTAACTTTCAGCTGAGTTTGAAGTTCTGCTTAACTTGCTTGAATATTCTTGCGACTATACTCAAAGCAGAAATGTCCATGTCCCAACCTCAGTGGTGGAAACATTTATTTTTGACCAGTTGGTTTTCAGGTAACCTTAACTGCTCTTTGGATTATAGTCATCTGCCAATTTGGGACTGCTTCTTGGAAGAGCCGTCTATTGCTTTTTGGCCATTGTCAAGTTTAATTAATTCATTCATTAATTGCAGAAAGATTCAGCCAACCTGTATCTTAAAATAATCTTACATCATTATCTTCCTTTATTATTTCAATGAAACAACTTGCATCATGAATGACCCTGCTGTAAATAGCTATAAAAATTGAAATTTGTTTTATTAAAAAATGGGATAACAATTACATTTAATTCTAACATTTTTTTCTAAGCATTATTATTTTATTTTAAATTTAAATGTTATTATACTTGAGGCTCCATCTAGATTTAAGATGAGATTTTAAATTGCTCAAGCCTAAATATTTTTTTTCTTTTAAAGTATTGCATAAATGACTGTAAGCAGTAAAAGTTAAATATTTTTGTCAAGGTTCTTCTAGCAAACAAAAATTTACTACTAAGGAGCCCTCATTTACACCAATACAAACAAACAAAGGAAAAGCAACAACAAAACAAAACAACAACAAAAAGCAAAACAAACCAAAAGCAAACAGAATTAAACCTCTGTGGTTTAGATTTCTTCCATCTAGAAAGAATTTGGAACTAGACATGGATCTTAGCCACCAGAATGCCCAGTCCTTATGTTTACTTATTTGTACCTAGCATAAAAATTTTAAAAACCACCAAAACAAACATATAACATACAGCAATGACTTATTTATTACTGTTGAGCTTATTCTGAGTCTGAAGATACTTTACATATATGATTACTGCCTTGTCTCCATCTCGTTTCTGATTTCCCATACTGCATGTTTGTAGTGATAGTTAATTTAGACAAAGTTATATTTAATGCTGAGTGAATTTTGATCACATTCACATCTAGTGCTACCTTTGACATATTATTTACTTTGCATTTCTTCACTGAAACTCAAGTGATTTTTGCACTGTAATTCATGTTCTTTTGACCCATATTATCTCTGATTAGTCATGTATGATATAGCTCTTCCTTTCTTTTCTATATTACCTATTTAATTATGGAAGCATAATAGCAAAGGCTTGGTTAAAGTCCAGCACTGCCTTTGTAGGGTTACTTTGGTTTATTTTGATGGTCTTAACCTCTCAACTTCTGTTTCTCCATAATTATCTATGCCAAAGGAGTATTGGGATAATTTTAATTCTGTAACATCTGTAAAGCCTTGAATCACAAGGCACCTCAGCATATGCTTAGAACATCTGTCTGAAAATGAGGACTTATAAATCCCACAGAAAAAGTTTCCATAGAACAGATTAGACAACAAGCTCTGTAGAGAAGGAAAAACAGGGATGGGCAAAGTAGAAATAGAGAGAAAAGAGAAAAGAAACAGCATGGAAGATTAAAGAAAAAAAACCAGATAATAGAAGGATAATTGCTGATAAAGAACAAGTAGCTAAGAACTGTTATTCAATAAATGAAAATTCCAAAACAAAGAACACAAGACTAAGACAAAAAAGAGGGAACAGATTAGCCTTTGTTTTAATTAAATATTTGCTTTATGTTAGTAGAGGGAATTAAAATAGTTAAAATCCTATCTTCTAATAGATTATCCTTCATTGTGATTGACAAATATTCACTGCCTGTAGAGATGTGTTAATATTCTTTTGAGAAGATTTAGGAAACAAATGTAGCTATGATTTTACTTGGTTGTAATTAGAAAATAACTGTATTTTTTCTTATCCAAATAAGGACTTTCCAAGCTCTTGAAATAAATATTAAATACTGAAAACACTTTCACCAGAATTTAAAACAAACAAAAGGATATAAATGATGTGTGTAAAGTTTCATGTCATAAAGAAGCATTTCTAGTTTTCTGGACAGGAAAATGTGTGAAATGTTTAATTCCTATCCCTCACCTTCCAAACAGCATAGTAACTGTAAAGACAGAAAATGTGGAAGGCCTCAATTGCTTCTGTAAAACTCATTATAGCAGATTCAGGCTGAGTAGCCTTTCTGGTTTTCAACCATCAGTTTCCTGATGAAACCTATGCCTTGGAGCATTTACCCTCTTTAAAATTAAAGCAAAGAGAAAGGAGAGCCACCATGTTTTTCTTTGTCAAGGCAAAACAACTCATTTATTAATTTTTTATTCATATGTTGCATTTTAGGATACAGAAGACTAAATCTGTATCAAATGCTCCATGCTGCTATCATGTAAGAAATTAAGCAAAAGAGCATTTGATGTGCTATAATAATTTGAAAATGATCTATAATGCTAATTCCCTTCAATGACTAAATAAATATAAAATAAATGTGAAAGTTCTTAAATATCTATCAGAACATCTGACATTGTACCTCAGTGGCATGTAAAGCCTCCTCTGCATGAAGCATGCCATGCTGTTAACATGTTTCTGGATGACTGTGTGGATTTATTCCTAGCACAGGTCAGAAACAGCATTTGAAACAAAAGTCTAGTGCAGAATCAATAATGTTAGACAAAAAGGAACTCGTGGTAGGATGGGGATATTGGTGGTTCTGTGCAATTGACTTTTGAAGATCCAGGTGACATTCAACATGTTGATTGAATGGGAAGGAGAAAATTACTTATTAGAATTCATAGAGTATGGAATTTTACCTGAAGCGTTTAGTAAGTACAGGAAAAATTACAACTTGGTCCAAAACAATTAATTGACTTGTTAGTAGCTTTGTTTTCCTTCCTTTCTGTCTTAGCTTGCATCTGTGTCCTTCTGTTATTCTTTGCAAACACTTTGGATAGAAAGTGCAATACATGTTGATAGAGTATAAATCTATCAATCTATTAGCAACAGGTACTGAGAAATCACAGCTTTGGATGTAGTATTTTTTTTCTTCATCTTTGTCAATAACAGTATTTAGGAGGGCAAAATGGCCATAATGTGAAGTTGTGATCATAAAGCTCTATTCAGATGCATCAGTGGTGCTAAGGCATGACCAGCAAATATCCATTAACACTGCAATATAAAGAAGCTTCTAGTAATGTTAATATGAGAACTGTGACTGTCTCTCAGAATGTCATCTCTGATGATAATAGCTGTTAATTCCTTACAAATATAAAACTAGTGATGTAGTGATCACACTTGTGTTATATGTCAGTAAAAAAACCATCCCAAAGGTGGTTGTACATTGAGATCAGATGATTTTTAGATATTCAACACTTCTGTTTTCACGTGGTGAACATGAAGTGTTTACTTGCAGTACAGAGTTTGCCTTTTCAGCCAGGAGGATTCACACGGCAGTTAGCACTATATATAACACATTTTGAATTCCATATTTTAGAATGTCAAGGATTCCCATTTCATTCTACAGATATAAATTCCTTATCATTTCAATGCCTGAAGTCATACAGACAAATTTCCTCTTTTGGAATAATGATATTAAGCTGTACACCCTAATATTTTCTATTGAAAGATTATGTTTCTAATTTGTCTGTGGGATGTGTAGGAGCTTTCATTCAGTTCTAAAAAAAAATGTTTAAATACTATAATGAATTTTCAGAAAATAAAAAGTGAGTCTGGAAATAATGACCATCTTATATCTGTAGAGGCTTTAGTAGGCATTTGGAGCAGTAAAATTTATCTTTTATATGTTGTTACGCTGATAAAACTGTATTTGTTGCTTAGGATAGAATCAGTATAATTCAAGTAGACAACTATTTTTCTGAAGAATAATATGAAATGAACAAGAATGAAGTTACTAAAAAGTCTAAACCTGTAGCCTCTGTATTTATGAATGCAAACTCTTTCAGATGTTTAAAGTCATGCTAAGTTTTGAGAATGAGAATTTTCATTATAGAGCAGATTCTGCCAGCTGCTGCACACAAGCAAATGTCTATTGCCAGCCAGCATCCCTAGTGTGACTGCACATTGGTTTAAGAATCTACCCGTGCAAAGCCACAATTGCTGAATTGCATCTGTGCAAGGAAATGTTTCCCTATGTGCTTTATGTAAGAACCAGCTATTGACTGTGAGTCCTACATTTTTGGCTGCTAACTTTTATATTTAGGACTTCAGTGGTGAGTTTTTGAAATATACTTTGATGAACACAATATTCTTGGACAACTGTTCTTCTGTCTGAAGGCCGAGAGTCAAATGGTGGTGCATAAATTACAAGTTTCTCCATCAATCCAAAAAGTGTCTGTGGCAAATGAATTACTTATGCCGTAAGTATATTTTGTTTTATCAATGGGGAATTCCCATATATGCTATAACTGTTGTGTCTAGGGATTCTCTGGGATAAGTATTGTATAAATGTAGGTCATTATTTTTGAGTTATGTCATCTAAATCCCTTGTTCCATAATTGTTTGCTTTAAATCCTGTGGTACCATGTGAGTGGGGAAAAAAAGAGAAAGTCTAAATAAAGCACAAGGGCATCCAATCTACCCTAACAAGAAAAAGAATTAAGGAAATTGTAATGCTGAGGTCTAAATATTTCACAATTAGGCATTCATTTGGAAAGAGCAGCTGCTCTGTATCCTCCACATACCAGTTTGCTTATGTTGTTTACTGATTATAAAACACAGAATATACTTTTATTGACTGCGTTTTCCCCTACAGTCTTCCAGGAGTGTAATAATGAATATTCACATTAAGAAACAGCTTCAAGGTTCTAGCACCAGCAGCAGCTGTGCTTCTTACAATGTCTGCAGTCACTTGGGTTGACTAGATGTAAATAATTTACATGTGCTGTATATAGCAGCCCTTTCAGATCTCCATATATTTATGCTAATATATAAGTTAGATTTTGCTGACAACTACTCTGTTGATCAAATTGAAACAAAAAGTAGGTTGTAGCTGTTCAGGGACTAGTCTCCCAGTTGCCCTGAACAACTGCCATGTGCAGTACAGAAGCCATCATAGTTAAGTGTTGAATTTCAGGATCTCTGTGGAATATTTTAAAGCTAATTATCACTATCAAGGAAGTCCTTGAGGTCAGAAGGCACTGAAGTTCTCTGCAGACTTTGTCTAGTTACCTATTACTTCAGAATTCATTATATCCAAACTCATCAAGGAACAGACAGTGAGCTCTCTTGGTATACAATAGTAAGATTGTTACCTCACACTCTTAAATATAGATGCAAAACTGTAATAAGTACAGGAAAAATGGTGGGTTTTTCCTTCAGTATCTGCCATAGAAGATTTGCAGCTCATGACAGATCTCTAAGTTTATAGTCACAGTGTGTAGATCTGCATGCAATGCTGTAGACAGACTGATTACACAAAAAAATGAGGAGATGATACAGCTGTGAATTCACACACTCTTTGTGTGAATATAACTCTTGTATAGATAAAAGCAATATGTGCATGTAAAAAAACCATATTCACCTGTTAAGGTGAATACATGATCTATTTGCCTATACAGGCAGGTTTTTAATGAAAAATTCCTGTACTGCCTTTGAGATTTGGTAAAAAAGAGTTGATTACTAGCTGCATATGGCTTACCTAGTTGTTACTTTACTTTTCTGCTTTATTCTAAAGGATGTCCTCCATTTACCCCTGTTGGCAGATCTTTTGGATTATGGTTTCACCTGAAAGTGAAAAACCGGATTGAACTAGATAGATATTACTATATGAGGATGTATACAAACAAGAAATTCCCAGTATAGAAAATCATCTGACCAAGTAATATCCAATGGAAAATGCATTATTTATTGATTTCAGAACAGTGCAGAAAAAAAAGGCACAGAATTGCTAGGGTGATGTATACTCTGCAGCCTTCGAGCAGGAAATAAACCACATTTTTTGCTTCGTTTTAAGTTTCTGTCAACGAACAAATAAGCATTTCAGTATTATCTTCTATTAGTCACTGTAATTAGCTTTTCCTGGACATATGTTTTTTTAATTTAAGCTGAAAGGAAAGACATAATTCTCACCTTTGTTGACCAGACCAGTGGTAAGGACATTAAAATGTCAGTGCTTTGTGCTATAACACCTAGGGAAACAATAAACAATTGCTTTTGCTGGAGGGATTTCACTATCTGGCTAATGGTTGCTCAAAGTTAGATGTATTCATGATACAAATACTCATGCCCACTTGATCTAAAATTAAACAAACTCTCAAAGCAAACTCCACGTGATAAGTCTTTGCTTCATTTCAGTCTGTCTTTTTCTAAACCAACTGATAGCTTTGCTACAGGCTCATTGCACCCCTTAAATACATACCAGAAACATTGAGAGGTGCAGAGAACTGGCATTTTACTCACAGAACAGAAGCTAATGGACTGGGTAGTGGCATTTCAATAGCTTATGGTGAATAACAGTGTCAGTATTTTAACAGTTGAGCTGATGATACAGCCTATGTCACAAGGGAGTGTGTTCATAAAGAGGAGCATTCAGTGACCAGAGAATGTATTAGCATTTTTTCCCATGTTCAGCAGAAAACAATTGTTTGGCCTTTTTTTTTTTTTTTTTACACAGGAAAAAGAGGCAATGCCAAAAAATATTTAAGATGACTACCAACAAATTGTAATGTTTAGCAGCATTTTAGAAATGTTTATATGTAGTCTTAAAGATGTATATTGGGACAATTGACTGTATGGAATGGGAGTTAAAATATTGAACAGGGAATGAAATTTGAAACATTTGCTATCTGGTGCAGTTTCCCTTTTCCAAGTAAAAATCTTTGCTCTTTAGAAATATATTAATAAGCCCTTGAAACAGTCCTCTTAGGGCTTAGGAAGTAATAAGCATTACATGCACAGGTGAATCATTCTAAATAGGGACAGCAATCACTTCAGGCCTTCCTTTAGTTTTGAAGAGAGTGGGGTAGAGAGAGAAAAATAGGCATATTTATGGACTTAAAAAGGCTTATAGATACCTAGTGGGATTTTCAAAAGAATTTAACTCCTGGTAGTTTTAATAGTATTTAAATAATGTGAAAATTCGACTTATATTGAATAATTTGTCTTTATGCTTGTATTTGACTATCAAAATTGGCTTGTAGAAGAAAATTCTTCAAGTTTTATGTGACCCTGGTGCTTTAATCCCATTGTATTTTTCTTTAGCATTGAAATCACCTGAGATTGAGGTGAAAATAGATGTATGAGTCTGATTGAAAGGTGTGACTGCAGTTTGTATAAATATATCCAGCTCATGTTAAACTTGTGAGGTTACTTTTAAACCCTTAAACTGCTGTTTACATGTGGACTAAGCCTTGTAGTCCAGTCTGAACTCTGCTTTGCACATCTATACTGATTATCACAAGACTGACTCAACTGTCGTTGTATTTTTGTATTTGCAGTTTTAGATGGCAGTGTAAAGAAAGTTCTGAATGCTACACAAAATTGTAACTCTTAAAGAAGGTGAATAATTGAATAGTAATTCCTGGACAATTGCTATAATTATCATTAGTGGAGATCTTATACATATTGTTGTTACATATAGCATAGTATTTTCCCAGCTGCTAAATATTACTGTTTTCATTCTACTACTGTTTTCAGTTGTACTGTCAAACTTGTCTCGGGTCTCATCTATCTCTGTTCTGCAATGATTTTCTTTCTCCTGTGCATAACAACTCTGCTTTTTTCTTGTGGGTTTTTTTTCCTACTTTTTCTTCTTTGTTTTTTTGTTTTTTTGTTTTTTGTTTTTTTTTGTTGTTTTGTTTTTTGTTGTTTTTTGTTGTTTTTGTGTTGGTTGGTTTTTTTTCTTCAAATTAATATTTCAGTTTATAAGTAGTCATTCAAGAAATTAAAATAATCCTCTAAAACTTTGAAACTGAGAAGTTGAACAATATTTTGATGTTTAAATTCTTAGAGTTTCCAATTGGATTTCACTGAGCAGTATAGTCTTATAAATAATGAATTCAGCTTTCTATCTGCTGTATAAAATGTGGTTTCTTACTATGAATCACTTGAAAACAAACATTTCTCCTGAAATTAATCTCTCTGGCAAGTTGGATCATAGGTAGGTTGTAGACTTGAAGAATCCAGTGGCAGTCTTTGAGAATTAATATGTTATTAAAGCTCATACAATCTCAGACTATCAGGTTGGAAAGGACCTCAAAGATCAACTGGTTCAATCTACTTTGGCAAAAAAAAAATAAAAAAAAATTAAATATAAAATTCTGGAAAAAGTCCATGTTGCAAGATTGTTTCCTTATCCTTGAATGTCTGTTGTGAATTAGTCTGTTCGCTTTGTAGAAAATTTCCATTAGGAAATTTCCTGAAAAATGTTTAGAAGAAAAGAATGGTCTAACCTAAAGTGTCAGTAATTTCATGGTGAGTTATGTGTCTTGAAATAATAATTCGGCACCACTCAGTTGACATGGTTCATTAGTTATCATCAAACCCCCAGATCATCTTTGTGCAGAAGCCCAAAAGGCTCTAAATATGCATATGCAGTGTAATTATGAGGTAATCAAAACAAAATTTAACAATTCTGAAGTTAAATTGAAAATAGATAGTCCTTTCAAAGCCATAGATTAAAGGAGGACAACCGTATGTGAATCAGATACAGCACTGCTGAATTATCTTGTTCAGTGTCTTCTGCTTTCTAAATAACAGACAAGGTAACTGTACAGAATGATTCCTTTGAAGGATCTGACAAGCATGATTTATGGCATAGCCCTGAACACATTCTTTGTTTGAATATTCAGTAGAAAGAGCTTCATTTTCCTCAATTCTAATATTGTGGAATTATATCTAAATTGTGTCTTAACTTGGAAAGTCACAGGAGGGAGAATATAAATTACACTCTTACAAAAATATACAAGTGATTTAAATTGGAAAATTGCTATTTTGGAATGCAAGACAGCAAACTACAATTAATCATTGTTCTTCCGCTCATCAGACTTCACAGTGAAGCTTCAAGAAACATAATGCAGTATTTTAAAAGGCTCATTTAAAAACCTTTCTTAAATACTTTAAGCATCTATGGGGGGTGGGTGGGTAAAAGCATATCCTTGTTTAGAAAAATCATTCAATGAGTTAATATTTGAGAACCTAAAACTAATTCTGTTTGTGTAAAGCCTTCAAATTTTTAAAGAACTCAACTTACAGAACTATTTTTTGATTCAGGCATTACTGAAAGTTCCCTATAATCTCCATATGGAAGGAAAAAGCTGTGTAGCCTGGAGAAAAGGAGGCTTGGGGAGGCCCTTACTGTTCTCTACAACTACTTGAAACAAGATGGTTGTGAGGTGGATGTTGGTCTGTTCTCCCAAGTAACAAGTGATAGGACAAGAGGTAACAGCCCCAAGTTGCACCAGGGATGGTTTGGGTTGGATATTAGGAAAAGTTTCCTCAAAGAAAGGGTTGTGTTAAGCATTGGAACAGATTGCCCAGGGAGTGGTGGAGTCATCATCCCTGAAAGTATTTAAAAGGCATGTAGATGTGTCACCTAGAAATCTGGCTTAGCAGTGACCTGGCAGTGCTGGTTTAATGGTTGGACTTGATAATCTTAAAGGTCTCTTTCAACCAAGTCTATGATTCTATAAAACTAGAGTATTATCCCTAAGAAAACAGATGCTTCAGATTTTCAGTAGGTTTTAAAAGATGGCTTATATTGTTCCTAAAGCACCTAATATTAGAGTATCACCATAATCAACATAGTAAGTATAGGCTTTTTCAAATACTTGACACTGCTTCTTGTTGCTGAGGTTTCCCACAGAGACATCCTACCTAAACTAAGTCAGTCATGTGTCCTCCATGTAGAACCCTCATCTCTGTGTGCTGCAGACTCTTATGACTCAGCTTTTAAAGCTCATGAAACAGAATTGCCCACATAATTGTTTTCATAAGCAAACGTTCTTTTTGAACAACTTGTAGCTCAGTAGCATTTTTCTAACCATGTTCTACAGGAAAGAACCCTCTTGAATTTTCTCTGGAGGTCTGTTTCCATTGCTAACGAAGGCTAACTTCTTTTCATATATACTACAGATTTTGTTCTTCATAACCTCTTCTGGCTTTCTGACAATATAAAGAAAAGGTAATGCTTAACAAAAGAGATATTCTACTTTATTTCAGGAAAATAAAACTACCTATACAAATGTATTTTTGTTGATGTGGATTTAATTATTTTTTTTTTTAGTAATCACTTGTTTTGATAAGCTTTTAAGGATTCTACAGCGAGATAAATATTACATTGCTGAGTCCTTCACAGATGTAGATCACAGGTACCAAAAGGGACCAGAGCCTGTTCAGTTTTATTCTATTGCAGCAGTCTGGGTATTCAAGATTTCCATCATTTCTGAAGGCTGATGGTGAACAACTGTCATCATGTCATCCCTCAACCATTGATCAGGATAGCAAACTTGACCTGAGGTCATTTGCAGAACCATTCTTTGGAATAAATTTCTTCTAATATCTTATTTCACCTCCTATGTTTAGAAAAGAGATTTTATTGTTGGATAGATAGAACAATCCCATCTAGCTTTTTATCCTGTATAATGATAGCTTGCAACTACACTAATCCAGTCACTCAAGTAAAGAGAGAAGGGGCAAGTCAGATAGCTCTTTTCACTTTAAGTACCATAGAACTATCTTGCATAAAGTCCAACTTTCCTGTTGTTACTAGACCATGTGACAGCTATTTAAGAGGGGATTCAGTGCCTGGGTTTTACCATCTTGAGTGATTTTAGACATCTGCAGAACCTATTGGACAATGTGTACTTCAAGAGTGGCAGCTGGAATCTAGGTGTCTAAAATGACACTACTCATCCATGATTAGGGTGCTTGAATTGCTTCCTTAATGTTTTAACTGCTTAGATGTTATAAACTCATGGCAGGGACCAGAGGCAAGTCAGGAATAGCACACTATGTGATTTGACTACAGGAATATCTGTATAAAAAATACAACTTGTCATGATGTATATAAAGTGTTACATAATGTATAAAGAGGGTTTTTTTATAAAAAAGATTAAATTTTGATTATTATATTTTTATTTATTTATGGAGGAGGGTTTTTTGGACAACATTAACAGGACCCAGATGCAATGCTTTGGAAGATTTTCCAGCAGCAGCAGCTGGCTCCTTGGCAGTCTCCTCAGGCAGTTGTGTTGATGCTTTAGAGTTGCCTCTGGCTCTGTCTGTAACTAGGCAGCTGATGAGTCTCCTTATATATTTGGATGCCATTTCTGTTAGATACCATTGAGACACCTTTAATTTTAGGAAAGATGTGTGATCTTTTTTGTACCTGTGCAAGATATTTATGTGTGTATATATATCATATATGCAATGATGTATGCATATATAATATATGCATGTATAGAACTTTAAAATTTCATCTATTTAACAGAAATTTTCTAGTCTAGAAAGTGCTTTGCAGTGAGTTACTGAGTTCTTTTTTTAAAAGCCTTATGAAAAAAAATCATTGAAGTCCTGAAAAGTAGGTGGAACTAAAAGACTTGAGACTGGTGGTGTTTGAACTCTGTGCCCACTGATGAAACTCAACAAAAGATACTGTTCTCTACTAGTACCCAGTGTGAATAGTCAACTTATATAGCCACCTCTCTTGTCCCTACTTAGATTTACTGTGCTTGTCCATTTTAAGGAGTTCTGTATTCACTGCCATGCTTTCCATATCTACATATAAAAATCCACATACGTTTAGAAATTACTTATATGGCTCCCAAATTAAAAAAGGGGGGGAAGAGAGGTGAGCACATGTTCACATTATACTGTACCATATGTTGTAGTAAACTGGGTGTATTAATTCCCATATGTGGATTTTCTTATTTCTGCCCCTTACATAACTTTGGCATGAATGTCCAAATAGCCAGAGGAAAAGGCAGTGAGATACATTTTTAGCTCATCTATGACAGGGCTTTCATTGGATGCCTACAGTTTTTCCAGTGCAGCTAGCTAGAAAAGGTATGGATGGGTTTAGCAGGTATTTTTTGGTGCACTGAAGATTGCTTGGGAACTCAGGTGTTTTTCTGAGTGGCCATAAAGACCAAACCAGGCATTTTGAGATCTAGATCATATTGATTAAGCCTGAACTTAGATGTAAATTGGCAGGTGTAATTTTTTTCCCCCAGTTGTTTCACTGACTTATGGGGTAGGAAAACCCAAGACTAAATTAAAAAAATAAGTAAATCGTGATCTAACTTCCACATCAGAATGATTTGTTCACAAAAGTTAGAAAAAGTCCCACATTTTTGTAAAGCTGTGTAAAAGCTTGATAATGAAAGGAATTCCATCAGCCTTTTAACCTGTCTAGGTTTGCTTAAGAAAAAAACAGTATAACTTGCAACCATCAAACCTTTCTTCCATGCCTCACACACCCCTTTTGAGGAGACACATAGTCCTGCTTTGCTTTTCTGCCTTTAGAGAGTCATTGCTCAGGTATTGGTTGCTGTTCCAAACTGCCTCAAACCTGCATTCAGCTGTGCTTACTTCAGCTGATATAGTGCTTTCTGTGAGGCCTTGCAGGGCCTGAAGTTTTAAAATAGTAATCTGGAATGGCAATGACGTTTAGGCTGCAGGGCTATTCATTAAATTAAAGGCACCGGGGAGACTCTAATAATAGGGACAAAGCTGAGAATGGGCAAAGAAGAATTTGATCGGATAGTGCTCTTGTAATTTGATTATGCTTATGTAAGGGAGAGCTGGGACTGGAAAGAGAAGAATCAACAAAGAGTAAGATGACATTAGGAAAGGTTTTTGTTTCTACTGAATAGCTAGTAAGAGCTGAGTAATGTAATTTTTATTCTTATGTGCAGTGACCTAAACTTTGGGGATGATCTGGACTCACTGTAATACAAGGCTAACGTGGTTCAGTTCTCTTCTTCGTGCTTATGCTTTGGTAAATCTAAAAATAAATTGAATGCAAATCTTGTTTATGCAGGAGTGAATATGAAAAATGCACCTTATGTACATGCAAATGATCTGGTAAAACATGTTTCCTGGATGTGCTTTTAGTATCCTTAGTGATCTGGCTGACTCAAAAGCAACAGTGGTACTAAAGAAAAGGGTGACTTTGAAGTTAAATGAGGGTTTAGATACCTTAGAAATTCTGAGCGTATTTAGACAATGTGCATGTTTCTCATCCATAAAGAATGAAGAAAAGTTTCAAACACTCCAAGAAGATTTTGAACATCATACATGTTGTTCGTTTATCCTTTGAATGAATCATTTGCTTTCCGTAGGGGAAGCTAAATGTATATGCCTCTTGAGAAAAGCTTTCTGGTTTTACTAAGAATGAATGTTAAGATAGTACCCATATGAAAAAACAATAAATAAACTTTTGGTGATATTACTGCACTCCAAAATTAAACCTAGCTAGTGGGTAGATGCTACATGTGCTTCAAAGGGTGCTGCAGTTCCCCTACAATAATCTGACTGAGGGTAGAATGGAGCTGAGGTTAAGTCATGGTGCCTTTCTTCCACCTGTACTGTTTTGTAACATGAAATAGAGGGACAGAAACTTCAGTTTCAGAACATCCATGGATTGCGTTTCCTTTGATTTATGTCCTAATGTATATTGTTTTGATGGCAAGGCTCTTTACTGGATTTTATTCTAGATCTTGCAAATGAAATTGCCAAATCCAGTATTTGTTTTATTTGATTTATTACATGCAAGCAACATTTAAAGTTTCTTTGATACAACTGATCAGGTCAGCCAACGTACCACTCATTTTCACTTTTATAGGTAGTTTAAAATTGAAACAATTGAAATAACATAAACCTGAACTCGAATAGGGACTCTGAGAAGTAAATTCATTGTTATGCCTTCTGTCTTGTATGATCTACCATGATATAGAATGATGAAAAAATGCACACATACATTCTGCAAGGGAGTTTTAGATGAGCATTTTTGCATTTACTTTCATCTGGAAGAACCAACTTGAAATGCATATATAGAATACTACTGTACTATGCTTATATTCTCAAATTTTGCTGCAATATTAGTGGCTGATACTGAAACTTCAGCCTATTGTGTGAAATTACACCTACTCACTATGTTAGGCTCCTGGTGTGACAAAATATACTAAGTGGACCAATCAATTCATTATGCTTTTTAGTTATCTCATTCAATGAATCACATGGTGTGGTGCACTAATATGAAAAGTTTTATCAATTGATTAGTTTTTAATTTGCCATGAAAAAAAAAATCAGTATATTTTTGTTGTATTGAGCTTCACTCTGCTTTCACAACACCACTTGCTCAGTTATCTTCTGAAGGAACAAAGTTTATCTGAAATGAAAAAAAAAAAATTCACACGATGCTTTGTAAAGTATTTTTAGCAGAATTTTTTAGTGCTTTGTTTGCAACACTGAGTATTGTCTTCACTCAACAACAAAGCCTCCAGACTTCAATAGTGTACATTTTTCATGATCTCCAAGAAAGTGATTCTGATATCCTTCATCAGTTGTAGTTAAATAAAAGGAATAATAATAATAAAAAAACAACTTTTAAAGGTCCTGTATCTCAATTAAGCACTACTGAAAC
Source organism: Ceyx melanurus (assembly GCA_024611195.1). NCBI lineage: Eukaryota > Metazoa > Chordata > Aves > Coraciiformes > Alcedinidae > Ceyx > Ceyx melanurus. Next base: position 16,589 of record JANHGL010019564.1, on the reverse strand, counting down.
CTCTTTGTTCTCAGTTGAATTATATTAGAAATGAATGCAAACTACTTCTTTAAGTGGTGATATTTACATGTGTAGATATCTAAAATCTTGCAGTCTGCATTGCTGTTTTATCCTGGTTTACTATTTTCCCTGTTGACTGAGCTTAGCAGGGAGGCTTTTAGACTTGCGTGGAAAAATGCTATATTTGTGAGTTTGATTTCTGCTGCCCCTTATAAATTTAGTTGTCAGTTGATGCTATTAAATATATGGCTTGGGATTTAAGGAAGTGTGTTCCTATGTGCATGTTTGATTCCTGTGAACATATCTACTGAGGATAGGGTAGACCCTATTATACCAGTAGCTGACAAATCACTCAGAAATGACTGTCACGCATCTTAACGATTCCTTACTGAATATATAGATCTAGATAGGATTTTATTACAACATGAAAAGTGTAGTTACTAAAACTGGTTTATGATTTTTGTCTGAAATAAGTTTTTCTATCAAATTCAGGATAATATGGTTTTGGGGTAGAAAAGATATCTTTAGTGACTTTTTACTAGAAAATTTTAAAACTAAATTAGTTCAATGTGAGTGCAAATTTAAAATCCACTTTGGCAAATTTCAAAGGTTACAAATGGATTAAATGCATAAAATTAAAAAGAGAAAAAATATAGTATCTGCTTTTTATTGTATTTAGTTTCAAGAAAGTGAATGGAGGGAGAGAGAAAATACTAATTCCAAGAAGTAACAGGCTTTAGAATATTTTGAAAAATAGTTGAATTGGTAAAAGATAATAACCACAATAAAAATGTGCCATATAATGTTAATAACCCTGCTTAAAATAAAGAGAAACTGCTCATTCTGAGGTTTAAACCCAGGAATCATCCTTATGTTTAATAAACTAAATTTTTCTTTCTGTCTATTAAATAGATAGTTTTGGTCCTTCCTGGACTGGTTTACCTGGCTGCACAGGGTGAGATTAATCCTATTCTATTAATCAAAACTTAATCTTTATTGTATTATATCAGATAAAATTTGTATCTATGTTTATTATACATCCAATAAAAATGACATTTTAGATACTCCAGACTATTTCAATTAGTTTAGTAGTAGTCACCATAGCAGATTCATCCTGTTCTGCAGTGATAATGGTAAAAGCAGAAAACATGGTGCTATTTCAGAATAGATTGGAAAAAAACCTCTTTGTTGTTATTTAAAAAAGGACCAGTTAAATAACTACTGACTTCTCAAGCTTTTCCTCCAAGCAGTGGTGCCAAAAATTATCAAGGTTTTACTACAAAGACTATAATATGTTAATATGGGAAATATCTTACTTCTGCAACAAGAATATGAAGTGAGAGGTAAAGGTTAAACATCCTCTTTTACTGTGTTCACGGTATATTGAATTCAAGTATATTATCCTAAGAAAGTAAGACTTCTATAAGCTTCTTATTCTGTTCTTGTCACCTTTGGCTTTGCAAGAACAACGTGAATGGCACATCAGGAATATACTGTTAAAACAGCATTTATCTTATAAAAACTTCAAATACTATTTTAGTACAATAATAATAGTTGTGGGTTTTCTTTACTCTGATAATGTATCCTGTGATTTATAAATAACAACAACAACAAAGTATTGCAGGACTTACCTGTTTTATTAAAACACTCCAATCATTCTATCACACTCATTGGAATAAGAAACTTTACTAACAATATGTACAGGGCTATTCCTGTGGAAGCTGTCCAGAGATGTATGTAGACACCCTGGATGGGAGAAAAGGCCCAACATACAAAGCAAAAGATGTAGACATTTGCTTGCATCACTTCAATTCTCCATCTTAGAGAAAAAAAAAAAAAACAAATAGGGAAATAAATTCTTTGTCAGGTTGCTTTTATTCAGTAATGTGGCTTGAACTTGGAATTAAATACCATTTTTCTCCATTGTACTAAAAAATGAATGCACTACTCATTTGAAATGTATGCAAAAATTGCTCATTATTGAATATCAGCTTTCTGTTCAAAGCCTTTTTTCACACTTTAGAAATCTAGCACCTAAAATAGAAGTTTATAATGTAAATGCTGATACAACATAATAGCACTAGCTGGTGATATTATGATAATCAACTAAATCTATTTGCCAGGGGCTTTTTCAGCACGTTAAATGGGTGAAGCCTGCTCGTAGCAAGAAGACTGTGATGGGAAGCCTGCAAAGGGATACTCATTACTCTGAATGTATCACAACTCAATGCAGATAGCAATCAGTATTCTAATGTATTTATTTCAAGCAGAAGTTTAGTTTCTCCATGCATTTTGATAAAGACACTGAAAACAAAATATGCAATAAAAAAAAAAATAATTAATTAAGATTCATTTCCCAAGATTTGTGTGGAGAAGATTGTGTACTGAAAACAAAGCTAGTGTTTGGGTAAGTGTACATGAATTATGTATTTATATCTCTAAGGGTAACATTTTTTTCTGGTTTGAGTTCTGTTTTATTTGCTCTTTCATTGTACTAGTAGGTAGGTTTACCAGAGTTGTGCTTCTGCCTAATATTCCCTAAACATCTGGACCTAAAACTAAGTTCCTGCTATTTTTGATGAAAAGTATGTGTGGAAGTTAATACAACATGGATTTGACTTTATCAGCAAGGCTAGGTTTGTAGAGATTGAGGATATTCAGTGAGGTAAAGGAGGAAAACAACAGATGAGCTGCCTGGTGTGAATCTGGAAGATTCGGAATATTTTTTTCAGTGGGAGTTTTCTCTGAGTGCAAATTATTGCCCAGTATTTCCCAGAGTGGTAATGGGAGTTTAACACAATAGGTCTTGAATGCAAGTTATTAATGAGAATATGATAATCAATGGACAGACTGGAAACTCAATTTAAATCTTGCTGCAGTGTCTCATCTTGATTAAGTATTTAATTTCAGCATCTGTAAGATTGATCAGAATATTTAGGCCAACTTGGCAACTCTGAAGACCTGTGTCTGACTCTGTTTTATTATATGTGATTCCAATAGTCTCAATTTCAGTGTGCACAGAAATATTATACTTACTGTACTGCTGTGCTTTCTAGCACTTTCCTTCCTCAGTACTGGATGATAGAAAGTGTATTTTTATCCTCTAATGTCCCTGACTTTCTAGCAGTGGCATGTTGCTGACTCTGACTACATTGAAACCTATAATTAATCAAAAAGGAACATAGAAGGCCACCAGATTTCCATCTTTTCAAACTACTATTTTGTTTTAATATACTGTAGAAGGCTTTAGAAATTCTCTACTAAAATTTAGTGTTGGGTGATTTTTCCCTGACTTTTGGGAAAGTTTATAGCATTTAGTTTTGTACGAGATACAAGACAAAATGTTATATACATTCATTCATATGTACAGACATATATAAATATATATTATTTAGTACAAATAGATGTTGGATATAACTCTCAATAATGTAAATGCCATATTGAATACATTACAAAGCATCAATAGTTTCTAGTATTAAGCTAGATATTGACTTTGTCACTTTTGTGACTGTTGTCAGCATTCTTCACATTTTTTGCTCATTTTCTCTTAAATGCTGACCTGAAATCTTCAAGGGTCATAATCCTGCTAGAAGGCCAAATCTCATTTGACTGTTTAACAGTGTAATAATCTATACGGCCAGAGGAACTTTATTAACTTTATTTTTTTTTAACTTGCACGGATCAAAAGTTTGTGAAGAAAAGGGCAGAAGTACAGAAAATAAAAATTAAAAAGTGGAACCATAAATTTTATTTTTAAAACCTTAAATCTTAGGGTGTATAAATTAGATAAACTGTGTCAGATAGAGGAATATAATTTGCTAGAGAACTGTGGTATTATGTTTAAATCTTTTGATATTCTGTTAATTGTTCTGTGAATTTTACTAAAAAGCTTTTGAAAAATGTGAGAATTTCAGGAGGGTAACAATAGTGAACACTAGTGCTGTTTTCTTATGCAGGAAAAAATTGTAGCTACATATATTTTAGCTAGTTACAACTAGAAGACTTATTGTCTGAAAGTATATGGGGAGAGTAAATACTAGTTTTGAGAGTGAACAATTTCCAGAAGTAAAACCAGAGCACAGTACCTCAACTAAAGCTTCACAGAACATGAGGGTCTGTCCATATGTGTTCTTTTCGCTTTGGTATTTTTCTTTTTTAAATAGTAGGCAAGGAAGAAAAGGGAAACTATGCAAACCCTTTCCCAAGAGCTAAGATCTGACAGTACTTTGAGGCTTTATGATGTTGCAGGTCCTGTGGAGACTGCTGCACTTCGATACGTTCCATGCAGCTCAGTCTTGAACATCTTAGCCTTGCTCTAGATAGCTTTGTTATTTAATGACATATCCTGTTTTGAAAGACTGTTAAAAATTGGTTGATTATAGGGAAAGAAAACATGAAATGTGGACAGTTATAGATAGAAGGTCCAGCCTTAGGCCTGAGTCTGGGTAAGCATCAATAAATACACAGGCAGTAATGTTGCACACAGTAAAGGATCCAAAGGTGTGTGGTACTTGCCCCTTGAGCTGAGTTTTGTAATGGTGCTGCAGGGTCAGATGGGATCCATGCTGTTGGACAGTTCAGTCAGTAATGCTCTCTCCATGCTAGTTCTCTGATTTCTTTCTCTGACTACACTCTTGCATTTTTCTGCTTTACAAATTCCCACAGAACACTTCCACGTTTGAACAAAGCAGAAACTTGTATGCATTTTGTTGGGGTTTTCCTTTGTTCTGTTGGGGGTTTTTATTATTATTATTATAATAAAAGTAAAACCCATAGGGTGAAAAGTAATTTTTTCCTTTGAAAAAAAAACGCTTAACAGCTGGGAATTTGGAAAAATGAGTGGAAATAAAAGAGTTTAGCTCAATTAACTACTGTCATTCAGTAGCTTCCTCCTGGGATAACTTCATTTCTTTATTCTTTTGTGTAGACCTAATTCCATTGTCACGAAAGAGAACAGATGAAAGGAGTTGAGGAAATCTTAACTACAGCAAATCTAGTATATAAATTTTCCAAATTGTACCAAAAGAAAAGGGTGCTGTTTCCATCCTACAGTTTTGCTTAGAAAGCAATTAAGACCTCAAACCTATGAGTATCTGTCATGCTCCTCACTTTGGATGGATATGAGTTCCACTCATGAGCCTCTACAGATGATGAAGGTTTCCATGATCCTATTTAAAATAAAATAATACTTTTAAATGTACTTTTGTAATATCTATGCAGTAAATAAAATTTTGCTTTTAGAATTTCTAGGTTTCAAACATTTAACCAAGTAATAGCCAAAGTAAAAGCCCTAAACCAGTTCCCCTGTGAGCCTAAAACTGTTCCACTGCATGGAGTAGAAGATCTTTAGGTTAGAGGTCTTGTTTCTCTGAGGAAACATAGCCATGCACCTGGATCTTGCAGATGGATTCTATTATCCACGGAACTTGGTGATTTTCCTTACTCTCCACATTCTGAAGTTGTGTGAACCTTCACAGGTCAGGACAAAGGACTGTAGATTACTCTTTTGGTTTGCCTGTCTTTTGATATGCACTTTAGGTAAGCTTTCCATCTGTTCCTCTAGGTTCTTCTCTACCCCAACCATGTATTAAAAGTATCTGTTGGTTTTGGCAGGGAGTTTGTGTCTGTTGGAACAGTGATTGCTGTGTAACTTCTTCCTCACTACAGAGATTTTAAGATGTGTAGCTTTGACCCTGGCCAAATTGTCAAACTGGGTATTCCCCACTTCTCTCACTTGCAGGGCCCAATCAAAGGTAGCTGGTAATAAAAAGATAGTGTGGGAAAGTAGATACAACTCTTTGTATTATATCCATTAGACCAAATTTTAATATTATCTCACTGTTGTTTGAAGTAGAAATTAACCATGATACCTCACAGGGAGAGCATTTCAGTCATATGGCTACTGGATAGTCTTCATAAAAGTGTGTTGAAGTTATTCTGTATTTTCTGATTAATTCCATATTCATTAGGCAAGGGAAGGATAAATAAATGAATTATATAATTTGATAATTAAGGCATTCGTTCATACAGTGCATCCAAATTCAAGTCATTTGTCTCTTCTCATATGAATATTGATTTATTCGTATGTAGTGAAACAGTTTCAGCAGTTCCTCACAGGCTGGTATGTGCAGCACTCCTTTGGGATGTAAAATAAAACTGCTTCAGACTCTCACAGCAAATCAGCTACAATAGGGATCTGAAACAGGTCTCCCACCTGATCACTCAGGTTTGGGGTACAGTCAAGTGAATAGACTCTGAACAACATTTCCTCTCTTAGTAATGAAACCACCCTCTAAATAAAATGTGTGTATGGACAGTATGGGAGTGCACAATGGTTTCTTTGCTATGCCCAAAAGATAGAATATTCTGGTAGCTTTATGTTAAAACCTGCACACTCCCTGTTGCTAACTGTCCTTACTAGATATGCATTCACAGTAGAATGTCATGCTTGTTCAGTGCTGAGATAATAATATCCCAAGCACAATGGCCAGTGAGCTTTAGTGTAGGCAGAAATTAAAATATCTCATGCTGTCTAAGTAAGTGATAAAGGCTGCATTTAAATGGAGACTCCAAATAATGTAAGATTAGTAAACAGTTTTATGTCAGTTGGAAGTAATGAGGTAAACCAATGCAAGAGTCCCATTTAAGATACAGCATAGCAAAAAAAAAATCTGGATCTGATTAATATTAGAAATACTATATAGTAACAATGGTTGACTGGATACTAAGTGTAGCTATGCCTAGAAAAAAATAGGAAGTGTAAATGTTGTGGTTATATACAGTTCTTTGCATACCTTAATCTATATAGGATCATTGCCAATTATTATCAACATTAATTTAGTCAGTTTCTTTTCCTCTGTATTCCACATGCAGTGAAAGGATAAAATCCTGGTTTTGAATAGCATGCTTAATGTGTAAATTAGACATAATCCTATACAAAAGTAATTATATGTCATGCAATTTTTTAGAATCATAAAATTATTTTTGTTGGAAGCAATCTTAGAGATCATCAAGTCCAAATATTAACCCAGCACTATCAGGTCACCACAAAACCATGTCCCTGTAGCACTGTATCTACATGTCTTTTAAATCCTTCTAGGGCTGGTGACTCCACCACTTCCCTGAACAGTCTTTCCCAATGCTTGACAAGCCTTTCTGTGAATAATTTTTTTCTATTTTCTATTATCTATCCTAAACCTCCCCTGGTGCAGCTTGAGGCCATTTCTTCTTGTCCTGTTACTTGTGAAAAGAGACCAATCCCAAACCACACTCCCACTCCAACTCTTCTTTCAAGGAGTTGGAGAGAATGAAAAGGTCTCCCTTCAGCCCCTTTTTCTGAAGACTAAACAACCCCAGTTCCCTCAGCCACATCTTGTAAGTCTTGTTCTCTAGACCCTTCACCATCTTTGTTGCCCTTCTTTGAATATGTTCCTCGATGTCCTTGTTGTAGAAAGGGGTCCAAAACTGGACACAGCATTTTAAGTACCTCACTAGTGCCAAAGATTTCAGTCTCAAACTTTCTGAGGAAATTTGAAAATTCAGTTCTCTACTGTCTGAAGTGATATAGATAATGTACATTGAAGACAAAATAGGGGAATAATAGCTATAGTTACATCAGTTCCTGCTTTTGAGCTATATACATTTATAGGGCACATGTGACATTTTTTATGTTCTTAGAGTGGGACTTTATTACTCAAATGTTTAAATATAAAATATCAAAAATGTTTTCCTTCTCTTAGTTTTCACAGATGTTCTTTATTTTTAAAGTAAATATCAGAGATGCCTTGAGCCAAATTCTAATCTCAGTTCTCATCCAACCAAGCCTGCCAGTTTCAGTGCACTTTACTTAAGCATGCCTGATCATGATTTTCTTCCCTCATCTTTTCCCACCTATTCTCACTGTCATATGCTTCAGGTAAAGGCTGAATTACATATCTAATGTTTGATACCCTTAGCACAATCCCATATGCCTTATACTGTCAAGTAGCTCTTTATGTGTTCTACAATAGTAAACCACTTAAATTTTTATTTACAATTGTGAAAAAAAAAATACAGATTAAAGAAAAAGAATGTTGGAGTTGATGCAAGAAGATTGTAACAAAATACCTAAAATGCTAGGGAAGAAGTTTCTTATGGGGTTTTTGTTGTTTGGGTTTTTTAATACCTTGGTCTTGATAACATGAGTGGAAACTGCAGCTTTCATGTCCATAGTTGACCTCTACCATATGTTAGTCATATATTACCAGATGCTTTAATCAAGTGCATGGTAGTCTTTCTGTGGATGCAGCCTTACATTGTGTCTTCATTATTAAAAATAGTATGTCTTTTACAAGGAGACTACTAGCTGAAGTATCCTTAATGGAAACTGTTTTAGAATACAAGGCAAGAGCTAGTTTTACCTTTTTCTTCACTGATTTTCAAAAGGAGCCTACTGTCTCATACTTTTTAGCTATAAATAGCACCTTTTGGTGGTAGAGATGTGTTTTTCATGTAATATTCTAGATTAAAATCTACTTTCTGTGGTTGAGTAAAATGCAATTAGATCAGGGTTTAAGAGGTCTTAAGCTGCAGCAGTGTTATGTCACATTAAATGATTTAAACAATAATTATTTTAAAGTATTGTTGTTAAAGAGAAGGTATCATTTCCCTCAGTGGAGAAGGCATTATGTTGGCATTGAAAATTTTCAGAATTAGCATTACACCTTCAATTTAGTCATACTTTAAGCAGATTGAAAGGTTTCAGAGAAGTCTGCCTATAGCAGTAGCTATAGTTACTATTACCTGTCTTACCTTTCCATTGGAAGACAATTATAGTAGGAACCTGATCAGGACTAATTTCCATAGTCACTTTATATGAGGTCAAGCTTATCAAATTGAGTTGCCTTCAGATATCTCTATTATGAAAAAAAAAACAAAAAAAAAGTGCTTCCTACTTAGTGTAACTTATTAGTAAACCACGAGGTTTTACTTTTCTGTAAGTTGTCTCCAGGCTAAGAAGTGCAGCCCATACTGCTGCTGACCTGAACAGAGGAACAATGTCCCTTGCCTAGGAACTGTCTGCCTAGTAAACTCCAAATCCATGCATGTCGGTCTCTTGTACATCAATTGGTGCAAACCCATCTGCATACATATATAGTGCACAGTGATGAGCATTAGATTAAGCTGTGTGGGCTTTTCAAGCATTATCTACAGTGAGCTTCTCATGGTTCAATGCCCTGGCCCAGTAATAGTGTGCCATCAGCAGTGAATGTAAGGAGGGGGAAACAACCAAATAAACTATAAACACAGGTGAATTCAAGAGTTTTGGATAAACAACTTCCAGGCAATAGTTCTGTTAGGCAGCTTTGCCTGTGTTAGGGGACTCTGTGATGATGAAATGCTGGTCAAAATAATGCCATTTCTTTACCACTCTGTCCAGTTTAGAGTAGGAAAACGAATATATAGCATCTGGAAGATGGCTGGTCAGATAGCTCAATCTGGAAGCCAAGGAAAGGAAAAAATTAAGGCAGAAATTGAACAAAGAATGGGCATCCAGTCAGAAGAGTAGTGAGTTTGCTGTTCTAGTCTATAGTACTGTCCTTATGCATTTTATGTATGCTTGGTCTTTTTTCTGGTTGAACCTCTTCTCCATGCTCGTTTTTTATACTTCCCTTACATGCTGTGATCAACTCTGACAAAACTTTTTAGTGATTGGCTTTTTGTAGGAAACCTTTGTCAATAATGACAGCTAGTAATCTTTCTCCCTCATCCAGCTTTAAACACAAGTTCTTTTTATATGCAAAAGGTTGCATATATGGTTTTCATCTTCATATAGATAGACTTGCTTCCACAAAGGCTGATTACCAATCTATATTGCAATGTTCATAAAAAGACTTCTTTAGTGAGCTAGTTGTTTTTGTGGGAGAGTTTTTTTGTTGTGTTTTTTGGTTGGTTGATTGGTTTGGTGTTTGGGTGTTTTTGTTATTTTTGTTTGCCTTTTTCTGTTGTTGTTTGGTTTTTTGTTTGTTTTTTTAAAGTCTTTGATGCCTTGGTGACAGTTTGCTCTTTTATAGAGAGGTTATGGCTGTAAGATGATGTGTATGATTAGCACTGTTATTTTGAAATGCATATAGTTTTGCTGTAATCTTTAGGGCTATAAAAATGTCTAAATTTTTAAATTGTTGCCACTCATTATGCATTTCTGATGATCATTGACTTCTGAGTTCTGTAATTGGTTTATCAATGGCATACAGATTATAACTTGAAAAAGAAACACCTCAAATATTATCAAAGATGACAACTGTTTGATAAATTGATAAGCAAGTTTAATAACCTACTTCATTAAGTAGAAGCAGAAATTAATCTGCAGAGATGTTTACATGTAAAAAGAGCAAGTCAATTGCTCAGTGATTTTATTTTATTTTTTAATTATAGCAACAAATCTATTACCAAATGAAGCAGTTTCTTTGGTTGGCCATCTTTCAATTGCACAGAAGGGTAGTGCTTAGTACAATGAGATCAATTAAACAGAAGAGAAAAAGTGCCATTTTATAAATTACTACCAATTATTCTAGCTTCTTTCTGAGTTATGGGGTCTGCCAGATTCTTTTGAAGCTCCTTCTGGAACCTTAATGGTCAAAGTTAAGATCCAGCAATTTATAATTTCCTAGAATCATGCAAAGTGACAAACCCTAAAAGAAAACTTTGAATTATATATATTTCTTTTAACTCAACAGCCTTATGTTTCCCATTTTTCGAGTTCTCATTGCCAAACTGTCAAAAGTTCCAAGGGTAATCTGTGTTATTTCTTTTGAGCATGTGAAATATATTTTTGATGCTTTTTTTTAAGACCTTTTATGATATTCTGATGGTGTTTGGACAAGATTAACTTTTTAGTATTCCTGAGATTATCTTTTTATCCTAGTTATTCAGACCCCAAATAATTTCTCTTTTTTATTTTTGCTACCAAGAGGTCCATCAAGATTTGAAGTTCCCCAAATCCATGTTTCAGTGGCCTTGCTTTCTGTATAACTATGCAGTATACCTCCCAAACTTGATTCTTACTTTTAAGCATGATAAATTTTTCACTCAATTTTATCTTTTTTTTAGCACCCTGGGTGAAAAATATTGTACAGCGTGCATTAGGCAATATTAATGTTACCCAATTAAGTGCTGTTTCTGCTGAGGAGAAGAACATTTCTTTATCATTATACACCTTCCACTTCCTAATCCCTTCAAGCAAGGAGTCTGACATTTTTTTTACATTTCTACTGTACCTGTAAAAATGCAGTATTCTTCCTAAGCCTTGCTACATGCTTTATTTTTATATTGCATTCTTAACTGTCACTTGCCGTATACTGTCACAGAGAAGAATGTCACCAACACTGAGAAGAATATGAGAGTGGCTCCCAGTTCCTCTTAGCAAATTTAGTATGCCACAGTTAGGAAAATGGCTTGTAAATTTCTGATAGTCATCAGAGTAAGACTGTTTTTAGAGGAAAAAAGTCTTCATATTTTTAAGTATGAATAGGTAGATAAGGAGAAAATAGTTTCCAACACACATTAAAAAATAATAATAATAAAGATAAGTGTTACAGCACAGGAATGCCTATAATCTGAAAAACTAGCAATAGATTGATCAGACCTGCTAAGGAAATGAGTGATAAGTAGTTGTTGTTGGTGAGTTTTTGTTGCTGTTTTGTTTTTTTTTTAATGTACATTTGATTTCTGGGAATTTCACAGCAATACATTCTGATTAATACATACTTCTGCTCAGAGCTTGAATCCTGCTCTTTTATAAACAGCTCTATGGGGAGTACTAAGCCTCTGGTCTTAGGCACTTACCCAATATCCCCAGGAAAAAAGCTCAGGCTCTGGAACTCAGGTCTTAATTACACAAGATACATCTATGGGCAAACTCAAGGTATGTCAGGGAATATTTTAGACTTCAAGAGCAAGTTAAGCTATCTGACTAGACACAGCTTCAGATCCCTTCAGTGCACTTTGCATTAATCAGTTCTAATTCTCTAGCTTTCCCTTATCCTAGAGGCTTTCTGATGTATTCTGGTATGTCACAGGTTTTGCTGTGTTTCTTTGCTCGTATCTGTAGTCTTAATTTGCTACTATCATAAGCTTTCAAACTTTCTGACATTGCCTTGTTCCAAGTTACTACTGAAAGGTGATTCTGATGAAAAAGAGTAGCTTTTCACATGCCAAAATAACCTGTTTAATCACTGCCTCTTTCAACTTTGGATGTTGCAATTAAGGAATCCTTATTAAAAAAGACCCAAACCCTTTCTACTATTAATAAAAATTATAAAAATATATTGGTGGTGACTAACACAGATAAATGTGTGTATGGAATCAATTCAGATATTATACATTTGATGCAAGCTCAAGGTACTTTTTCCAGTTACTTCCCTTCATGAAGGCAAGGGAAACTCCACTGTGGTTAATGTGAAATAATGACAGACAATGACAAAAATACTCATGTTTTCTGAAGGTTTAGCGATATGATTCTTGATAACTCTTGTTCCTTTGGCGTGTTAGTACTTAATTGTGGGAGGATTTATCCACATTATGTGTTCACTAGTACTATTTTTATGCAGAAGAATACTGCAAGTATCATCATGCTTTCATCTGTTCTCTCTAGTCCCTTAGTATTTTTTATTTTATTTACAGAAATAAAACCAAAAGCATACACTGAAACATCGTATGTAATAGGCAACAACTACAAAATGTGCAGTATGTTATATGCAAGACACTTTAAAAACAGTGGGTCTGTTTATACAAATAAAGTGAACATGTTTAAACCCATAGAAATCCCTTTACAGAAATGTTCTTAGTTCTTTAACTTTATTTACTGAAATATAAATGTATTATACAAGAACAAATTTTTTTATAGATACTGCAACAGATGGTCAAACACCATGCTTACCTACAATTATATCCAAAATTAGTGTGGATGGTTATATCATCAAAGACAGTAAAGGAACAAATATTCACCAAAAAATCTGAACCATCAAAGGCCCAGCCTACCCTACAGAAATCCATTAGGCCAAGCAAAGTCCAGAATGTACACCTAGTCCTCCTAAATGCTGGAAAATCTGTTAGATTAAGAGAGGAGTTAGTTCCTCCTGGCTGAAAAAATTCATTAGTTTCTGTAAATTACTTTAAATCACATCAGCTAAGCTAATGTAGTATTTATTGTTTTAACTTTAAAAACTCATTTCTAAAGCAGTGTTTTTAAAACCTTGAAAGTTATAAAAGAACAAAACCTAAAATAAAAAATAATCTTGTAACTTGGCTAGGAAAAAAAAAAATCATTTATAAACCACAACGATAATTTCCTTTGTTCAGCAAGTCAATTATTTGATCAGTTCTATTTGCTGTGGGAGAAAATAACTTTAACTTCCATACAGCTGCAGAGGCAAATGCTGCTGCAAAGGTGGGTACTTCTGCTCAGAGATGTTTCATGACAGTCTTACTCAGAAATAGTCAGGATACTCAGGAGTTGTCCTTATTAACGGAGTAGTTACATAGTCAAACCAGAACTCGATAATGACTAAATATCTGCCTGTGGAGAAAGTTAAAGAAGGTGGCTATAACACGCCCTCATCTTTTCTCATGGAATTCCTGTCAAGGTTATTGCAGGTTGGTTAGCTGATAAAAGGATGCCATTGCATTTCACCTCTCTGACACAGACTGAATCAATTTGTGCAGCTGTTGTTTTGGTATCTTGTAGTGTAGACAGATAAAACTATTCTTCAGTATAATTTCCTTTTCAACACCAGTGATGTGGCTTTCATTGTTGCCCTAAATCCAATCATGCTTGATCTTGAAACCCTAATTCACAAAGGTAAAGATTAGACTTAACCCATTGTTTTGGCTTTTTAAGCATTTGCCTTTTGAATCCATTATCTGTCAAGTTTTCCAGAGTGGTCTATTCAGCATCATCTCCCTGAGGTGATTTGTTAAAATTTGTGTATGTGCATGTCTCAGTTGGAGGAGTAGAAATCGGAAATACTTGCATATTACCTTTTAATATAAATACAAAGTAGGAAATGTTTAACTATTTAATGTTTGGGGTTTTTTTTCTATATGCATTACAAATGCGTCAACACCATCAGTTGTTTGATATCTATTATTCACAGTTGGTATTTGGTAAAATATTTTATCATATTAACTTTCTAATTCCTTAATTCAAAACCTACTTGGAATTCATAATGTTTTTGCCTAGTTTGCAATTATTTAAAGACTTTAAAATACCATGAAAATTGACAGGACTGCTTTGAAAAATGGCATTAAAAAATTAATATAGGCCCTTTAAAGGGAGCTGGTTTTTATTATTTGTTCTTGTTGTTTATATGTATTTCAGCCTCAACATCACTAACTGAATTGCAAGTGAACCTCATTTTCACTTTAGCTGTTTCTTTTTTTCCTATTTGCTGCCTTTACTTACAGTAGAGAACAGTAGAGTAAGTAAGGGGAGAGAAGATCTTTTTCTCTGCTTCCTTTGGAGAGGAATAACCACAATGACAGTACTAATGCTAGCCAGTGTGGAACACTTTCTAACTTAGTTCTGCATGCACATTTTCCAGTGTCATTATCAGCAGTGCTAGCGTCACTGGTTCTGTGTGAGAATTTGTACGAGGGAAAATGTGTACAAGGAAGGCAGTAGGACTGTATGGCAAATGAGCAGATATTACTTGACAAATAAAAACTGATTTTTCGAAAACACCACAAGAAAGCATTTGTGAAAATAGCCTAATGGTATGTATCTGGAGCATAATATTTTAGTACAGATGTACTTAAAGGATAGATCAAACTATAAGGCTTCACATGAAAACTCTAGCCTGAATCATATCTACTCAAAAAATGTGCAAACCACTGAAAGACATCAGATGGAAATGCTCATCAATATTTCTTCCACCAAAACCCAGCTGATAAGTGCTGCAGTTTCTTCTCCCTCTCTCTACCAGCTGTCATGCTTCCATCACGCCTCTTGCATACACAAACTGATCTCATGTGGAGGGGATGAAAAGCTGGAGTGGATAGTCATTTTCTTCCTCTATGCAATCCTTAAGAATTTATTCCCAATACTTTGTATTCCATGTTGCAAGAAAAGAGAGCACCACTTTGCTAATGGAGTGACACTGCTGAGTTCAGTAACAAAGGCTTTACGGAACAAAAGCCAACAGGCTGTGACTGTGACTACATTATCATTGGACTCCAACTCCTTAATAGTCTTCAACAATTTATAACTCAGATTCCTCCATGATAAGAAAATATCAAATGTGTTTATTAGAAAGATTCTTAGCCCAGTCACTTGCATTGTGCAGGGGCTTCATATTGAAGTAGAAAATTAAGGCTATAATCCCCAAATGGTTTGGGGTTTTCTAAACCTGTAAGCAATCTGGTTTGATTTTTCATTTCCAAATGCAATGTAAAATGCTTTCCTGTTGTTTTGGCTAAACCCAGAGGATTCTTGTCTATTATAGCTGAATTTCACCCAAAGTGAAACTTTTCATTTAGGGCATTGAACATAGAAATATGATTATAAACAGCCACACTTTGTGAATAATGGCAGGAAACCATTTAATTCAGATTACATCCAAGTAACTGAACTCCAGAGCATTCCCATGTCTGGGTCAGATCATCTCTGTCTCTGGATGAGATGACCCGTTGGGGTTCATCCATCCTGCCTCTGCTTTGGTTTCTTTGACAAGGAAAGCTGAGCCCGTAGACCTGAGCCCATAGATCTGAATTGAACCCTCAAGGCCTTCAAAACAATTCTTGACCTGAATGTCCTCAGGTATGTTTTTGTACTTGTATATTTTAGTCTTAGTTCCTAAAATTCTTACTCTAGAATGTGACTTGAGTTCCTTTTCTTAATCTGTAATCTGGAAATAGTAATTTAGCATTAGATAGTGTTTCTATCTAGCTGAAAATGAGGATAATACTGCTTTCACTTTTAGGATAAGTAAAGTTTATTAGTTGGTTTTTCTAGATAAAAATACAGTGTAGCAATAAGAAATAATTAAAAATGCTTACAGTTCAAGGAATTATATAACTGAAGAAAATAAAGATGTATTTTGGGCACAATATTGGGGACAATATCTTACAAAAGTATACATGTAATTCTTCATGGAGGACTATGGAATTATATCAGTATATGGACTAATTGTATAGCCTTAGACAAAGTCTTTCTAAAAATGGCTGCTTTTCTTCATTTAGTAAATGACTGATGAGATTACTTCAATATTTAGTGCCTGGATCAGGAAAGCATATGAGCAGAAGTTTTCGTAGTGACTGCTGAGAAATACTGAAATGTTGTAAAGGATACATAAACCCAAATACAGGGCTACTTCTTTATAGAAAAAAAAAAGGCTCTTTACAGGGCTTTTTCTTTTTCTTTTCTTTTTTTTTTTTTTTTCTTTTTTTTGGGTCAATATTTACATGCAGACTAGATGAATTCTCAGTAAGGGAGAGAAGCCCTTTTTTTTTTTATAGGAGAGTAAGCAATGCAACCTACTGAAACTGCTGGAAGTATTGTTGTTCTTGAAGGGTTTGCTTCTTTGTTTGGTTTTGTGTTGTATAATCATAAAATA